>JBAIZL010000003.1:21473872-21523872 GCA_036971475.1 Prosapia bicincta
CCAAAAATTAAACAAAAATAATGAAGCAGTTAGAAACGGGGATATAATAAGGCTGGACATATGGTCCACACAATGACAGCGCACACTACGCTACGTGCTAATTACTCCCACGAGCCTCACTCCGTGGTAAATAATAGAATTGTTTACGAGTTTGTGCAAACTCCTGCAGGTGAGGCAGACAATTATCTGTCTGACACAGTGTTTCAACACAATATAACAATCTTTGAATTTACTCGTCCACTGGGAAGATTGTTGTTTCACTATTAAATGGCCTGAGTTAGCCGCTTTCTGCAATGGTGAAACATTATTTCTGTAATGTGATTTTGAAAGTAAACGGGAACGTAGTATTAACGGAATACCTTGAAACCCAATGTATCTTAGTAAAATAGAGGGAATTAATATTCCTCATAATGATCTTGATACCAATATCCATAACGACCATATAGGATCACTTCATGACTGCACTTATCTTAACTTTGCCTTGCTTTATCTTAGGTCATGAATTGGTAGCCATTTTCACGTAACTATGGTCTTAGGACATGCGTTGGCAGCCTTCTTTACGTTGGTATTTTTTTAGGACATGCGTTGGCAGCGGTCTTGACGTAGCTATTGTCTTAGGACATGCATTGGCAGCCGTTTTACTTAGCTATTGTCTTAGGACATGCGTTAGCAGATGTTTACATAGTTATTGTCTTATGACATGCGTTGGCACTCGTCTCTACCTTTCTATTGTCTTAGGTCATGCACTGGCAGCCGTCTTTACGTAGCTATTGTCTTAGCCCATGCATTGGTAGCCGTCTTTATTGAGCTATTGTGTTAGGTCATACATTGATAGAGATAATTAAGTAGCTATTGTCTTTGGTCATGCGTTGGTAGCAGTTTTTTACATAGCTATTTTATCGTGTCATGCATTGGTAACAGTTTTCATGTTGCTATTGCGATGTATTGTAGGTTTCACGTAGGTTTTGAATTGGTAGTTGACTTTACGTAACTATTGTCTTAGGTCATGCATTGGCGGCTGTCTTTACGTAGCTATTGTGATAGTTTATGCCTTTTGTGGTAGCTGTCTTTACGTAGCTATTGTAATAGGTTATGCATTGGTAGCCGCAATAGCTATGGAGCTATTGTCTTAGGCCATGCGTTGGTAGTCACGTAACACTCGCCTTGTCATAGATTTGTGAAAAATAATATATATGTGAGGGATGATTTATGAAGAGATTTGATATTAGGGATTAGATATTTGAAACGCTATATTAGGAATCTTACGTTTTGTCCTTTAAGTTTATTTTGCAATAGAAAGGAATTTGAAAAAGCAATTTTGGAGGAATTTTGCCTCTGTTACTAAGCAAAATTTAAAAATAATTTCAAACAGAATATTTACTTACAATATTTATACCTTCTAAAAATAAAAAAGAAAATCTCTCATCTTCTTTATTATCATCTAAACTTTTCAATCTCTACCCAGATGATCTAACAGCATGATGATTCTCTAGGTGAAAAAACCAAAGTTGATGAAATTTGTACGTTTGACAGCCTTGTATTCTATTTAGAAAGACCTTTGTGTAGTAAACGATAATAATTGAAACGTGTTGGAAAACCAGAAAGTAAGACTTCGTTAGAATGTTGCTTTCGTTAAAAATATTTACAACATTAGTATTTTGCAAAGATACTTTGGTATTTGTGTAGAAAAGAAACACAATCGCCCTCTGACAATAATGTTTTATTAACTCTACGTACACCTCTGTTGCAGAGAAACCAAACTAAGGAGCGAGAAAAAATAATCTATGTTTCGCTCCTCTGACGATTGTGGATTTGCAACAGAATGTTACATAAGTTTAATAAAAGATTATTGTGGTTAGGAAGTGTGTATGATTCACATGTAATACATAGATGTACGTAGGATGATACGTAGTTAATTCATGTGGTTTCTATTAAACTTAATTTTTTCCAAGCAGTGACAAGATTCACTAAAATGGGGTAATTAGAAATTAATATTGATCAGGTAGTCAGTGGGACAATGGCGGCCAAAGATTTCAGCGGTAGTGGGACATTTATAGGGTTAAACCTGACCTGGATAGGAAGCCCTCATACATTATAACATTGAAGCCCCTTGTTTTAGTTTTCTATGCAAATTGTTAAAGAAATATACCGTTTACACCTGTTGCAATACACTGCATTCATCATATCGCTTACTCTACTTAATTTCAGCACTTTACTTTGCGTTTTATTTACTCCCCTATTAATTTTTTAGCTAATGTTCACCATGAATTAATTCAAATAATTTATTTTAAAATTATATAGTTTTGAAATTATAATGTAGTTTCCTTTGTAAAATATAATTCTTTTATAACTGTTAGTTTTTCTAAAGTAGTATGATGACAAATATCTTACTTTAACTCATCCAGAAACACATTTGCTATACTCACACGATTAAAGCGGACTTTACAGTATTTATTGTACTGTAAAATATAATAATGGTTATTGACAAACAAACCTGGCGTAAAAGATTATCTAAAACCGACTTTAATAACTGTTTTCTCCCCAAAGTGACACTCGCTAAGTAAAAGATATAAACTATTCTCACAGCTAATTTTTATTTACAGTCTTTATTTTAATAATCTATTGCCAACCTTCAACTATTAAATTTAGTTTTTGTTATTAATTTTAAGTTACGAGATCTTTAGTTTAAATTAACACATTATCACAAATATTTACGATTAATATAACTGACACCTAATGACAATAATTAACTTTTCTTAAATTTATTTACTATATAATTTACTCAATCGGAAAAAAACTTTTGTGTAATTTTAGAAGTTCATGGTTTAGGTTTTTATCGCTTCCATTAAAAATAAGGAATAGTTTTATATTATATTTATACCACAAATTCTATTTGGTAAATAAACTAAACTCGTATAAAGTGTTTACTGTATAGTGGGCTGTTAAGATTGTTTGCTACTAATGTCGATAGTGAACGGTGGCCGTACTTAACTGGATAGGGCCGTGTGATTCATTCAATTCTGATTCAAGGACGCAAATGAGATGATCTCCGTTCAGTAAGCTACATAGCGTCGTTAGGAGTAAGCTACATAGCGCCGATAGGAGTAAGCTCCATAGCGCCGGTAGGAGTAAGCTCCATAGCGCCAGTAAGAGTAAGCTCCATAGCGCCAGTAGGAGTAAGCTACATAGCGCCGGTAGGAGTAAGCTCCATAGCGCCGGTAGGAGTAAGCTCCATAGCGCCGGTAGGAGTAAGCTACATAGCGCCGGTAGGAGTAAGCTCCATAGCGCCGGTAGGAGTAAGCTCCATAGCGCCGGTAGGAGTAAGCTCCATAGCACCGGTAGGATTCTGTTTACAATGACTTTTCCGGTAGCCTTCAGTTGTATCAAGTATTACTCTAAAATCTGAATAGCCTTTACATATTGTAGTAAGTTTCAGTATTGAGAATGGCCCTAAGGAAACTGTTATATCGCTGGAACTTCGACGGAAATGTTGAACAAAATTAAATCACTAGTTACCTATTACCAAGCTCCTGGTTAATTTAAAATAATAAATATTATACACAACACTCTTTTGGGGTGAAAGCTTCAGTGTTATTGAATTTGTGAACTTTAAATAACGTTTTTTTCGAAATGTTCAATATTTAATAAAATACTTTAACTGAATATAACACAACATGACTTACCGGAGTTCTTACAATAAACAATGATAGTAAATGACTGTATGTAAGACGCAGCGCCGGTGATAGAGCTATGAACTGGTTTTAGTTCATAATAAGAACTGATAGAAACTGGAACTATTTGATACAGAACTGTTGCCAAATATAAAGCTAATGTTTTTACAACAGTTTAGAATCAAGAATTAAAAAATATAAAGACAACTAATTCAATCGATTCAAATTTTAAAATATGCAAAAAGTATTTATATGAAAAACCTCACCTGATGATAGGTAATATAAGTTGAGAAACGCGTTATCTGTATTTCGGTCATAATAAAATTATATGTTCTCTTGTTACTAAAAAGTCAATTAAGTTTATAATATCCATATAACCAATGATTCAATATTTTGCAAACACTTCATTTTTAACCGAACTCAAAAAAGGAGGAAGCTCTGTATTCGATTCATATGTTTTTTTAATGTTTGTTCGACGATAATTTTGGAAGTATTGAACCGATCATAATGAATTTACTTGCAAATGAAAAGGGAAACCCTCCCTGTGATCCCACTATAGTTACAACCTAATCCATATTTTTAATCACTTAAATAATAGTTTATGACTATCCGAACTTATCAAAGTTCGGATAGTCATAAACTATTGATTATGTGATTAATAAGAATCAACCGAACGTAATGGACTATAAAATTCAAGAATTCTAATTAATCTCTGATTTGGAGACAATTATACGCTATTTTAACTACAAAAAATATTTTGCAGCGTAAAAAAGGTTTTTTTTTTAATAAGAAATATGAACTATAAAATACGTAATAAGCAAAATAAATAATCGCATAATTAATTTTATGTAGTATTCTACCACATATCAATATAATACAGAAAAAATACACTATACAACTAAGTTATTATTTGATTTCTTTCTTGAAAAAGCTGCTTAGAACGTCACTATCAGATTCTAATTTATATAGTTCGATTTAAATAAGCCGAGATAAATCCACTGAAAATAGGCTTTAGTTCATTTACCATAAACGAGTTATTCAATAATTAGGTGAAAACTTCATTACTTCACTAAATATCAAGAGATAAATTCATTAAATATAACTTTACTATCAATTTTCACTTAATTGTTTTATTAATATTTTATGTGTAAAAAAAGTGTTTCCTAATAATTACTAAATGTAACATTATTGTATATTTACCTAAGATTTTGTAATATATGATTATTAACACGTTTGTAAACGAAAATGAAAAATAATAATTGTAAGAAAGGAAATAATATGTCAAATGTTTAGAAAATGTTTTCAAGGGAATTTCCCCCGGATATAAATAAATTACTTAATGTCTGAAGATCTGACAAACTGACTTGTTTATCGTATTGTTTAAGGGCGAGTCAATTATATGAATAATGACTAAACAATATGATTAGAGGGATATACAAATCGGAAATGTGTATGGATAAATATTGGCAATTTTGCCAAAGTAATCAACTGTATGAAACGAAATTCGATTATAATGTATATAAGAATTAGACATATTACCTGTAAAAATTAAAAATTGAAAAAAAATTAAAAATTGAAAAAAATTATATATCTAATATATAATGTTTACTTACTAAAAAGTAAACAAATAATTTTCCAATAACGAAATCATAGTTTATCATAAATTTATTACCCACAAGTTTGAAAAAAATTAAGTTTTTGATTGCTTGATTTCCCATGATAATAATTTCATGTCTTCGATATTATGAGAGTATGCGGGACGATAATTGGTCTTTGTTCTCGGCAAAGACCATACAATAACAGATTTTGCCCGATAAAAAATATATGATTGCATATTTTTCGTTCAGATATATAGATTACGGTCTTTGAATAATTTACACGGAATGTGATTACTGTAGATGTTTATAAATATAAGAGATAATATTTCCTATAATCCTTTGTATCATACATGTCTTATATCTATAAAATAAGTGTGTGGACAAAATTATTGAATAATCTGTGTTTATATCATAATTTGTTAATCTATATGCCGAGGTGCTTCAACGTCGTGTAAAATACCTTTATTTGTTACGTTCAGTTTGTTAAATATGAGTTCAACTACGAAATTGTCTAAGTAATAAGCTTATGGATAAATTATGTTTTCGTTATTGGAGAATTATTTTATAGCTTTTTGTAAGTAAACTTTATATATTCGGGTTATTTTTTTAAAGTCAGCTCTGTTTGTGTGCGTGTGTGTGTTTTAAAAAATTCGTATCATTTTAATACTGTTTAATAATTTCTTCACCAGAAATCGCCACGGCTTCATTAATTTACAAGTCTCTCAGCTGAGTTAATCCAGCTAAGATCTGACATCTACTAGTTTTTTCAATTAACTACTTTGATTACTAGCTGTAATTGAAATAATTAAAATAGCTTTTTTTTTATGAATACAAGCTACAAGACCAGAAGTAAACGATGGCGTGGTTACGAAGATTGACAGTTGCGTGACGCGGATTCTCACGGTCAAGGCTGCGTTTATCTTCGAGTAAAGATGGTGAGTCGTTATATATAGACCCGGGTTCTCTTCTCAAGCCATTCTGGAATCATGCAGGCTTTCGTTGCTGTTCTTTTGGTTTGCGTCGCCCTAGGCTCGGCCGATGTAAGTATTGACATCTGTAAATCTTTCAACTACATAAAACTGAAAAAGAAATGTTTTCGTAATAAATTCGGCCTTGTTGATAAGAATGTTTTTTATTACCATAAATAAAATATATTTTTTTAAACCAATTTATTTAGAAAGGATTTAAAAATTGTTTAGAAAAATGTTCATAATTATTATTTTTTTATATAGCACTAATATTACCAAGATTTCCTATAAGGAAAATAACATTTCTACTATTTTGTCCAAATCCTAATAAAAATTATCTTAAAACGTGATTTGAAACTATACGCCACGCTGTCGCAGGTATCTAGTGTATTGTGTTTCTATGGTCCGGTAACAGACAACCATCTTCACAGGCATTGCAGTCACACTCACTGAGGCAAAATCTTACATAAAAAAATTAATTAAAAAGCTATAAAGTTTTTATCAATAAAATTTATAACAAAAATCAGATATATAATTGATGGGAATAATATATTACTAGAACGGCTTAAAGGAATTTAGACTTAAGCTTTAATTACCTTTATTGTACAAAGGCATATTTGACATAAATAGAATCATATACTCGTACATTTTAAAGTAAAATTCCACAAGACTGAAAAATTATCAAGCCACTCATCGCAACTATAAAATCATCCAGATGATACTAAAACGTTAACACATTACCAAACAATTGGAAACTAAAATTATCAAACAAATTCAAATAATTTTCAAATAAAGTGAATGTGGAAGTTAAATTGTATTAATTATTATCACTTGAATTTTGTAGTCCATTACGTTCGGTGCAACTTAATTAATCACTTTTACATTAGTTTATGACTATCCGAACTTTAAATTTTGTATATTTGTGAAAATTTACTGAGACCGAATGTTTTCAATCGCTCTATGGCGATCTTATTCAGTGTCTTCTGCTTGGATGTTAAGCGGTGACGAATTTAAAGGGATGTTTTCGATAGCATCAAAGAGTATGTGTGATTTGTATTGGGTTTGTTCGTTAAATATGTTTGTACTTTGTGTTTTTGAATGTTTGTAAATTTCATATTGTTCTAGTGTGTTGAGATGCGTTAATTATTATCAATTAATTTAAAATATACTTTTGTTTCTAACCTAATAAAAGCAGGTAATTCAATAATCTTATTCTATTTAGCAAAAGTTTTGTATTTCAAGTGTCGTTTTATATATTTTAAATTTTATTTCTACAGGTTAAAGTAAACAGAGAAGAGGCTAAGAAACTGTACTCTGAGTGTAAGGCAAAAACTGGAGCCACGGAAAGTTAGTATAACACAAAATAAGATTTTTAATATTTTAAAAATATTTACAAAAAGACATATAATAAAATTTATATTTCGTCTCAATCGTTTAGTTGTTTCTATATACGTTAAACAGATCATTTTGCGTGGAAACGTTATTACATAAAGTTGTCATATTGGGCTTTAGGAAATTAAGCAAAAATAATTATTTCAAAGTGTTTTTTGTTTAGACCTACAGCTTTAAGTTTTGTTGAATGTTTTTCCTATTTGATATAGTATAATATATCTCTCGATCTAACGTTGTACATTTTGTATGCACGTGCTTTACTTGAAAACTACATAAACCAATTTATTCTAATGAATTTATTACACTTTAATTTTATGCAGGAGTTTATTTTCATTATCACAGTAAATAGTCACAGTTACATGCCACATTATATTCATTGAATGCAGTATTTTGTCACATTATGGAACATTTAAAGTATTACTAACACTTTTTATTTTAATTTATTTTATAATGGAAATAAAGATAAATTAAAATAAAAATAAAAAAAATAAATGCAATCGTACTGTATATAATAATAACATGAATAATTTATAATAATTTCGAAAACATATAAATACGTAAAAGGTAAAAGTCAAAATAGTGAACTCAAAATCTCACAAAAAATTAGTTTTTCACAAACACATACTCAACAAACTAGTTTTGGCGATGATGTCGCCTTCCTCAGAGCCTGCCTATTCACTGAGTAGGCAAGCACTGAGGAAGGCGACATCGTCGCCGAAACTAGTTTGTTGAGTGTGTGTTTATTAAAAACTAATTTTTTGTGAGATTTTGAGTTCACTATTTTAACTTTTACCTTTGTGAATAGTTCTCACTAGTTAAGTTCTAACAATACGTGTTTATTAAGTGCTTGTTGTACGTGAAATGTATTGTAAGTTTAAGAGATTTATACATTTTTTGAAAAAGGAATTGAAACAAGTATTTCTAATTTTCTAAAAACATATTTTGGTACAATATTTTGGTAAAAACATATTTTGGTAAAAACATATTATACAGAGGCCACTATTATACAGCGCACTGCGGTGGTTAGGTTAGGTTAGGTTATCATAAATATGTTACTATTTCTTTCCGGTTACATTATGAATCAGATGTGGGTAAGGTGGTAAACAGAAGATCAAGAGGCATCGAGGCACCGCCGGAATATATATATGTGGCTGTTGTTAGTGACCATGACCGGCGGCGATGCGTTCCACTCAATTCTGGCCAACATCTCTTATATTTGGGAGGCAGAAAACAAGAACCGATCATCATATTAATAAATAATTTTCATAGTCAAATAAAGTTTGCTCTGTTTAATTATTTAGTGCTCTTACGTTCCCCGCAAATTAATCCCCAAAAATAATGGTCTCCGTATAATACGTAGGTACAAATATTTGAATATATTTCTAAAAATATAAGAAGTCATATTATGTTTTTAAATTAATACATTATTATGTTTTTGTGAATCATAAGCGTACAAGAATAAAGACTAATTGTTGAAGTGTAAGAAATACATAAATACTTATATATATCTGCTTCATTTGCTTGATAGGTGAAGAGGATTTCCTGGATAAAGAAATAATTCCTACCACAGAAGCTGGAAAGGTAAAATAATATTTCTTTAGAAATAATAAATAATCTCTACACATGTAAAACTTTTTATTCTCTCTTCCTCTTTATAAATGTTATATATATTTGCAACACTGTTTTCTTGTATCCACTTATCACTTACCCTCTATTCTACTTAAACAACAATCTTACGTGGTATATATACGAGTCGACTTTCGAGAATATTAATTACAGTAATAATTTTCGAGCATCATCTGAGTCTCAAAATACTGCTTGAAAATGAAATCAGATAATTAAAGCTCTCGAATGTCGACTCGCATATGTACCAAGTAAGATTCTTGTTTAAGTACAATAAGGTGTTAGTGATATATATGTAAATAAATAAATACACACACACACACACATATATATGTATATATATATATATATATATGTATGTATGTATGTATGTTTGTATACACATATTTATACGTATATTTATGTATAATACAAACAAACATTATATTGTAATGAAATATATTTTACATAATATTATAAAATATCTACATAACAGTAGTTGTATAAAATAATAGTAGGGATATTATACTGCATACTAAGAATGTCTAAAGTCGTCTAAAATGTCTCATGAAAATGTAATGTTTCACTGAAAGGTTAATATTGAAGCAAGCAAGCAATTCACAGTAAAAGATAGGTCCAAGTATTTCCTACCTATATCATTTTACGTTTTAATATTAAAAATAATCTGGAAATTTTCAAATCCAGTTTTCGTTTTATCTTACTATCTCAATGTTTTCCGCAAACATTAAGCTTTAAGTCTGTTGACTCGTTTATAGTTTAGAACGATGCTGGTTATATTTTTTGATCTAATAAAAGTATATACATATTTACGAAAAATAGTTAAATATATTACTGTGTTAACAATTAGTTATTCAGGATTTTCCAAATCTACATTGCTTTTAGTTGTGTCTATTTTCACAGATTAAACGTGCATAAATGTTTGTAAAATGATTATATATTTCATATATTTGTTTTTAAAAGTGTTGTAAAATTGTTAAAATATGTTATTTTCTTATTAAATTAAATACTTTATAAATACCAACTACTAATATTGTTTTTGTTTTCAGTGTCTCATCGAATGTGTATTGTCTACTCAAGGAGCTGTAAGTGTAACAAAACCTAAATCCATTGTCTATTAATAATAACAATAATATTAATAATAACAATAATATTTATATTAACAATAATATTAATAATAATTATAATATTAATATTAACAATAATATAGTAAAAATTATAGTGAAACGAACATAGTAAATATTTATACTCATAAAGAAAACTTTATGTCCAGCTTTTTGAAATAACCAAATAATAAATAAGAGTTTATAAGTTTTCATGAAGAAGTATAATTTGTATTTGAACCTAACACTCTTAATTGAAGACACGCTCACTCACCCCTTAGATATTAAAAGAACACAATCTTAGTTTTCTGCTTTAACATTAAATTATTCCCTTATAGCCTCTAATAAAGTAAATTAACGGGGAACGACTAATTGAAAATCAGAACCCCGGACGTATTTTAAATGGACGGCTAATTTTAAGAATTCAAGAAAATAAATGTGCTAAAAGGGCAATCCATTGAGAACTAAACGTATTTTAGCTTGAAAGGCTAGTGGAAAGATGGGATGGATATGTAAGTCATTTATATATACATATATATATATATATATATATATATATATATATATATATATATATATATATATATTTATATATATATATATATATATATATATATATATATATATGTATATATATATATATATATATATATATATATATATATCACAATATACCCGTATATGTGTGTATATGGGTAATATATGACAAATACGTCTCAGTACATTATATACAATAATAAAATATGTTTACCTCTGTGTAATGTGAATTTAAATGATTTAATAAAGAAAACGACAAAATCTTTTCCAAACCTCATGTATATTTCAAATAGCAAATTATTATAAAAATAACTTTTTTTAAATAATAAATAAATACAAACATTTTTGTAAAAACTTTTGTAATAATTTCCCATACAATGACTGCATAGTTATCAATTAAAATGTACGGAAGATTCTAAATTTCATGTAAAGTGTATTTATTTGTTTAAAATAAAATTACGCTACAGGTGTTCCCAGAGGTTAATTGAAATTAGTTATAATTTTAATATATCAATATTATGTACATTTTATACATGAATGTGTGATATTTATAGATGTAATTACAAATTATAAATATCAAGTTAATTACAATTATCATTACATGTTATTTAGTTCTATTAACTTTTGTAAAATTTTGTTAAATAGGTTTTTAGTTAGAATAAACTGTATTTATAAATTTCAGTTGAAAGACGGAAAAATTGACATCGAAAACTCAAAAAAACTAGCAGAAAAATTTAGTGAACCAGGAGAGCTTGACAAACATCTGAAGACTATAGAAGAGTGTGCAAACAAGAGTAAGTGGTAAAATATATTTTAACAATAGTGATTGAACTTATGTATTATTGGTTTTGTATGACAATATTCGATCATTAAGACGCCATCTTTTTTTAAACAATATTATACTTGGTAATGAAGAGGATCACGAGCTTCACATAAAAGATATTCTGAAAGCACAAAAATTAAAAATCAAACGCATTCAACTGCATTTTCCAACTTAAGTAAACCTTTATGAAATAGAGGTTTCCTTATAAAATTAGACATTATGTTATTTATACCAAATTATAATATAGCTACTATGTTATAAATCATACCTTGTTTATCATAAAGATTATTAAAAATGGTTATTTATATTTATTCATTGGAAAAGTTTACTTAATATAAGTAATGCTTGTTATTATTAAATTCCTTCTACCATCTCATACTCTCCTTTTATATATCTGGAGAAAATTTTCAATAATTAATAAAATACGTTTTTATTCGTCCAATCTATTTTAATTACATATTATGTAACCTATATGTACGACAATTGATGATAATACAGTTTTCTCAAACGTTTATTAAATAATTATTCTATAAAATTTGTGGGACCCAGCTTGATTCGAACTGAGAATCTTTATTTTCGAAGTCTAGCGCGCCTTGACACTTCGCCAACTTTACAATACATAGAAATATGTATCCTTAGTATGTATATGTTTTTTTCCCCATCTGGTTGTCGTCAAAACCTTCATTGTACAACATTATACTGTTACCATGGTTACCACACAATATCATAAATAGTGATCTAGGGAAACTAAAATATAATTTTTCTTTGTTAAACTCAGTAGCAATTTAATTAAAAATGTTCTTTTTATATTACTTGTTTTGTAAAATGAATATGTGATATTTGTAAAAGCTCCAAGTTTAGTCATGCTAATGACGAATTACCATCAAGTTAACACATTTCTGTTTTCCTTTCAGGCTACGAAAGGTTGGACAAATGCTCCTTCGCTACAGCCTACTACGAATGCTCTATTAACAAGTTGAAAGAAAAGAAAAAGTGAAGGTAACTTGAATTAACAATTATTACTGTAATAAAATATTTCATAGTCAAACAGGAAGAAAGTATGGATTTAACTTTGGTTACTCATAAGAATTACTGACTTAAGTTCCATCAGTAATATCACAGTTAGGAGTAAGTCTCCTTCAAGTAAGCGAAGGCATACTTTTCTCCTATTCCAGGAAATAATTATACCTAGCTTCATCTACCATGTTGAATTCTCCCTACAACGGGTTCTAACACCTAGACCCAATAGTAAGTAGGACTACTTCAGGTAAGAGATCCGTAAATTACTTTGAAGAATATGACCTTGACCTCGCACACGTGATGTCCTGGGAGACTCCTTATAACGTTATAAACCCGAAAGACAAGCCCTCGTGATTCCATGATGCCACTCTATAACATCTACCCTTAGATATATCCTAATCTTACTTATATTACTAATTCTTTCGAATTCTTCTTTTTTAATTATAATAATACTGCTTGATCAACTTAACATTACAAATACATCTAAGTATCTAAATAATGTATATAACAATATAAAAATTATATAAAATGTACTTAACACTTGAAGTATATTTTTTGTCAGGAATTAATGTATTAGAATAATATATTTTACTAAGGATAAAGTCTACTTGTAGCAGATTAAGTACTTCATTGTTACAAAATGTTATTCCAAGAGAATATACTAAAAAATCAGCTTCCAAAATGTTTCTGCTTCTCGGATTTCAATGGAAACTCTGAAGTGGTTAAGAAAATTAACACATCATAAATTTGTTGGACGTATAAATAAAGCGGAAATAATTAAGCCCACATGGGAAGATATGAGATTGTGTACAAAAATTGTCTTATATTCCTTTCCAGATATATTGTTTTAAAGTGTTGTAATAAGATTTTAAACTCCATTTACATATTGTATGAAGTCATGACGTGCCCTATTTGTGATATTTAATATTTAAGTGCTAAAATGTTTTAAAATAAAAATTGTTATAATTTTTTTTAAATAAGCCAAATTTTATTAACCTAGTTTTCAAGGTGTTTAAAGTTTGTTTATTTTCAGATTGTATAAGACAAGTGGGATTTATAAGACCAAGGAGGAACGATAAAAAAACACCAAAAACTGAGCGTTGGTAATAAAGATCAAATTTGAATATAAGTAGTGCTACAAAATTGTATTGAAATCATTAATAAATATATGAAAATGTAATATATATAACATACCTAGTATTATTTACATTATCCTTTCTATTTTGAGTAATGTAAATTACTGGTTTTTTTTACTGTAGTCTATTTTATTTATTATGGATATATATTTCAATATTTCACACACACACACACACACCCGCACATAAACACACACACGCACACAAGTATGGTGATATGTTTTCTTGTAATATAGTTAAAAAGTTGAAAATATTTCAAAAACAAGAATATTTTTAATGCATATATTATTCAATACTTTTCGTCGATAAAATAGAACCAGCATCTTCAGGAATATAATTATCTAACAAAATATTTTTACAATAATTAAATCTTATGTATTACAAACGACCATATGTTTATAAGTATTGCACTTTATGTAATTTTTTCTATAACATCAATGACCTTATAAATAGTTTGGTGCCTTGATCTCACTTGAAACATTGGAAATTTATAAGCATAAAGTTAAAGACCAATATAGAAAATAAAGTTGAATATAAACAGCCCAAATCTTTACACTAGCGTCACTACTCACGAGTTACACACGTGCGCCGTTAAAACTTTAGTTCAATTTCTATATTATTCTTTGTATTCGTATTGGAATTTCGAACTAAAAATTATTTTTGATGCTAATGGCTCTGTTGGATATTGAATTATATTTTGTAATTCTGATACCCACACCTGATCCGTTCCACATGATGTCCGAAAATCTAGGTTGACTACTTAGGTGAAGCCAAAAGCTCTACACCTTCACTCCATCCCTTACTACGTAAAGCTTTTCTATTGGTCTGTGTTTCCTACGACGTTTGTGCAACTTCAAAATACAACAAAGAATTATTTCCTATTTTACATGTTTGTGAACGAAATTTCTCTTTTACATTCAGACCGATTCTACATCTTGTTTAAACAAAAATATAAAGTAAAATACTTCTTATCACAAGTTCAAACTTCTGAATCGTGCAAAAACAATTATATTAATAGTAGATAGTTCTTGATAATGCTTTATACTTAACTAAGTCTCAGATACTTGATTTCGATGTTAAGTGGGTTGAATATAATTATCCCAACACCGTATAATACACCTCATATAATCACATATAATATAAGGTCCTAATTTTGAAAAAAAATAATCAGGTTTCCAACTATTTGTTGATATAACGGATCCTCTCACGGCGTGGCGATCAAGGGCAACTGGTTCCCAATTCAAGGAGTAAAGTAGTCGCTTCAGGGCAGGGTGGCTAATTTTCCCCAAGTTCAGTGATCCTTGAGCAAATTTATCTTCAACCGAATTCGATGATGTATTGAATTGAAATGAATGAGTAGATGTGTGTTGTAAAAACACTGCCTATTGTCCACCGGCTGGAAACAACGGAACGCCATTAACTGTAAAAACATTAGAGGGCTAATAAAACATTTAAATTCAGAGCTGAAGGTTACACTAGAGCAGTAATTTTGGGGGATTCAAAAACAGCAATACAAAACGTGACAACTAACAACACAAAAAATACTGAGCTCATAAAATACGCTCATTGTAACCCTAGATAACTTTAAACACTAAGATCGATGTAATGGATTCCAATATAGCTTTGAAAATTAAATGGTATATAGTTTAGCAAAAAAAGGGAACACAAATTTACCTAGAAAATCAACGTAAAAAAAGCAGTAAAGCATATATTTTCAGCTAGAGAGAACAGAATCCACCAATAAATATAGAAAGAAAATTAATTGCCAAGTAGAAATCTATGAAGAAAACAAGCTATGAGACATGATCATCTAACAAACACTTGCACTGAATATGGAAAATAATAATCCAGTATTTAAAAAATGTATTATGAATGGACCCCTTTTGAAATGCGACGGACCAAAACGAGATTACGCTAAGGGTCTATCAAGCTTGTCTTAGGCAGTAAGAAGATTAACGGAGTAAAGAATACTTCTATGTAGTACTCCTAATATATATAGTAGAGTCTCGAAAATTTCAGTCCCGATATTTCGAGCTACCGTTAAATTCGAGCTTATTTCTATTTCAGACTATTTTATATATTAAAAAAGAAAATTGAAATTAATTATTGTTAGACAAAGCATAGTCGCATCCCGAAGAAGATCAACCGTGGTCCTATGATATCCGCGCTTTATTTCTATCCGCAAATGTTACGAGCCTAACCCAGCCGGTGGATCAGGACAGATACAGACGCTATCTTCTGCAATCTCTCTTGGAAGTGACTGAAGAGAAAGGAACATGTAGGCTTTTTAAAATAAATTATATTTAAGGAACTTGTGTACTGGATAACTAATCATGAAACAAAATAAAAGAAGAAACTACAAGTAAGTCGTGGTATAAAATTCTGAGTGATAATCAAACTGTTGATTGTGTCATTGATCCTCAAGAAGAAACACATTTGACGTTTCTTATCAAGAAACTTTCAGGTTGTGAAAATTCCAATGATACGGACGTACGTCGATGGATGAGCAAGGACGAACGTAAGTAAGTAACAATAACACATGTTACGAGTATTGAAATGGTACAAGAAACTACTGAAGGCAGTGATGACGAGAATAAAAATGCATGTTCGACCGAGACACTAGAAAAAGAGAAAATAAGTCATGGTGAAAGAACGGCTGCCTTGGAAACAGCAATGCGCTATAACAGACACCACGCCACCAGGATGTGCTTCTAGGTGACACTACAGTTCGAAAACGATCTAATAAGCAAAAGACACATGACTGTTTCCAAAAAAATGTAGCAGCCGTGATGAACAATGTAATCCAATGCAACATTAATTTATATAAGTACTGTAATCAATAAAGTTATATGAAAGTATTTGGTGCATTCTTATATATAGTATTAGGTTTCATTAAAACCCCTATTTTTTCTAACCTACAGAAACGTATTTCCATGTAATCCGAGGGGTCTCGGTCTCATCTAAATCAAAGTATCAAGGCTCTATTGTAATATATATATATATATATATATATATATATATATATATATATATATATATTTATGTATCTTGTTCATTTTTTCAATCTCAATAAAATACTTTTTATTCATCCACTCAAGTTAAAATACATTTTTTTAACTTATAGTGGATGACAATTAATGTTAATGCAATTTTTTCAAATAATAATTCATTAATTAAATTTAATGAATTAATTCTTGTTTTATACAAAAAAAAACTCTCTGCAAAAGTGGCAAGGTATGAAATATTATTATTTCGTCCCTTCATCTTGAAATAATTGAATCATATGATTTCATAAAACATCTGATTTTATGTTGTAGGTTATGTAGTAGAACAGCTATTTTAATACGTAATGTATGTTGCATTGATAGAGGTCTTTACGTGACTATTGGCTTAGGTCATGGGTCGGTAACAGTTTTTACGTAATATTTGTGATAGGGTATGCATTGTTAGCTGTGTTTACGTAGCTATTGTGATGGGGTATGCATTTGTAGCTGTTCTTATGGAGCTATTGTAATAGTGTATAAATTGGTAGCTGTCGTTACGGAGCTGTGTAATAGGGTATGCTTTTGTAGCTGTCTTGACAGACCTATTATGATAGGTTACGCATTGGTAGTTTTCTTTACGGAGTAATTGTCATAGGTCATGCATTGATAAAGGCTTTACGTAACTATTGTGATAGGGTATGCATTAGTAGCTGTCTTTACGAACCTATCGTAATAGGGACCTGAGGGTTAGCTTCGTAAAAGGAACGAATGTTTTGAAACGCGTCAGCAAGTAAGCAATTACGTATTCACTTAGTTAAGTATTTTTAAAATTAGTTTATTTAATTTACGGTTATACCAAAACAGTAGCTCTACAAACGTTGCACCTTTAGTTTCACCTTCTGCGAAAGCTCATTTGTTACGACTCATCTGAAATTGAAGAGTATGGCGGCCATTATGTACATTATTATGAGCTTAGGTAATATTAATTTCTCTAACTATTTTAACAATTAAATCCAAATTCAATAAAAGTACTAAAAAAACTATTTATATAACCATTTATTTAAACCTATTTCTGCTTTACTACAAGCTGGTCCTTGACAACTGCCGTTCAGTTACTAAAATCACAACTCTGATAAATAGTCCAGAATATTAGGTTGAGCATTACCGTTTAAGAATTTGATATCAAATCCCGTTTCATACCTTAAAATAAAATCGACCGATGTTTAAATTTTAAAACTAATATTTAAACTAAAATTATATATTATGTTTTTTAACTAATTTTATCTCCCTAATGTTTCTATTCTTCAATAAACTTCTTTTTAAAGAATTTGTTTGGCTATAAAATTTTACAATACTGTAATTTGATAACGATCAATATTATTTGCTCTCTATATATTTTATTATCTTAGCTATTATGTTAATAATAGGGGCGTAATCGTACTCACAAATGTTTTATCGTAACAAAGTCATTGTGACTGGAAAGTCTTAACATCATTGAATTTTTGTGAAATGATTTTTGTTTTATGAAGTTAGGGTTTATTAATGTTATGTTATAAATAATTTCTAGCCTGAAAGTTTCCCTGATCCTCCATACTAGGTTATTACGGACTTGATCCATTTCTTTCAGGTTCTGGGTCGGCTCCATCCTCCAAATCTTGGTTGGTCTACAGGCTAGGTACAAGGATGTGAGTTGGTGCATTTTTCCCTGTAATTGCGGGAGATATATAAAAATATTATATTGAATTACGTTTTTAGACAAACAAATTTTAAATAACAACATGGTAGTTCGGTCTATGGTTCATGGTTTTCTTCTAAAAAATTGTCCAGGATCTCTTATGGTAATATCTAGCCTGCTATGGTGTTCTGGTCGAAAAGCCTAATAAGAAAATCGTACACAAAGTCTTGCAGAAAAAATGCCCCGCTTCCATCGAAGCAAACAGTTTTAAAACATAGACTCAACCCACCCCCCTGCACGCTCTGTGATACAGGTGGCTTTTGGAACAATACTCCGCCTGTCAGTATTAATACGTAGCCCATATATTACATTCACTGTAAGATCAATTTACAATTTTAAAATGTCTTGACTCATTTTTATTTAGAATCTTATAAAACTGTTCTATATTTTTTCCACATATTTTATGGTTTTGTTTTACTCTAACTCGCGGATACAAACATCCCTACTTAGTATTTTTAATTTTTTAATTGTAATATTTGTTTTCCTGATTATTTAAATATTTTCCCTAAATTATATTCCAAAATTTTATCAAAATTTATTTGTCCTATGTAAAATTCACATAAATGTTTATAATTCATTATAAATTATGAATACATTTTGTAAAATCAAAAAATACTTTAAATTATATTGTAAATAAAAAGAACAATAATAAAGGAAATATATATATAAATAAATAAATAAATAAATAAATATATATATATATATATATATATATATATATATTTAGTGAGTATTTAAAACTATAACATAAATTTTGTGTCCATGTAAAATATATCCGGAAATCAAGAGCGAGCCCTTCTACTGTTGTTGGGTTCACCTCGTCAATGCTGGATGAGATTCTAGCGAAACTTTGGAACTGCGAATTTATGGAGTGCAGAATGAACGGATGTCCAATATTAACTATTCATCATATTTTTACATCCGTGAAGGAATACGTATCAGCATATATATATATATATATATTTACACTAATACAGGAATATTTAATTTATTGAATAATACACTCAAAGCTTTTCGTTGGTTGATATTACCAACATCCTCAGGAATTACAATACTAACAATCTTAGTATTGAAGATTGTTAGTATTGTAATTCCTGAGGATGTTGGTAATGTCAACCAACGAAAAGCTTTGAGTGTATTATTCAATAAATTAAATATTCCTGTATTAGTGTATATTATTTAATCTTAAAAATATTCTAACAGGAAACACATTTGATATTATATATATATATATATATATATATATATATATATATATATATATATATATATATATATATATATATATATATAAAAATATATATATATATATATATATATATATATATATATATATATATATATATGAAAATGTACGTTATATAAACGCCCCCCTTAATAAAATATTGATTAGGGAAAATATTGTAAAGTAATATTGTTTATAGAATATTTTTTTATAAAATATTGATCTTGAAAAATAATAATCCACTCTTTACATCTCTGATCCTAGCCCTCCTATCTTCGGTTAAATATTGGCTTAATTTGTTATATTCATTGACCGTTTGGACAGTGACTAAATGCATAAGCTACAAACCCATGTTTGACTTGGCGGTCTGCAGCTTTAACCCACGGAGCACCAAGGAAGAACGGAAGAATAACAATATGCTTACAGTCACATTTCAAGCTCAGTTAAAAGGAATGACTGTACTGAGACGGAACCGTCTTCAGAAGGGGCAATGTAACAGGCAAGTTCCTGTAATCTTTGCTATAAAGCGTAAAGCGAACAAGCTTAAGCTCGCACAAAGTACTCGGACTAATAAATGCTAGAACCTTGCATAGGAAACGCATAATATTACTATAAGGGGCATGGCACTTTTTAAAGAACACAGCAACCCCTTCGTTTTTGAACATTCTTGGAATAAATGGACAGATATTACTTGAAGTCACTTGGCTTATCGAGGTATAAAGGTATTGTAAAACGACAAGACAATAGTATGTATAATTTATTGACGAGAGAAAAACTGATTGACAGATTGACAGGCAGTGACAGTTTGGTGCGTGCTAAGTGTACGTAGGCTATTAGGGAGTTTGGTGCGTGCTAAGTGTACGTAGGCTAATAGGCTATTAGGGAGTTTGGTGCGTGCTAAGTGTACGTAGGCTATTAGGGAGTTTGCTGCGTGCTAAGTGTACGTAGGCTATTAGGGAGTTTGGTGCGTGCTAAGTGTACGTAGGCTATTAGGGAGTTTGGTGCGTGTAAGTGTACGTAGGCTATTAGGGAGTTTGGTGCGTGCTAAGTGTACGTAGGCTATTAGGGAATTAGCTGCGTGATAAGTGTACGTAGGCTATTAGGGAGTTTGGTGCGTGGTAAGTGTACGTAGGCTATTAGGGAGTTTGGTGCGTGCTAAGTGTATGTAGGCTATTAGGGAGTTTGCTGCGTGCTAAGTGTACGTAAGCTATTAGGGAGTTAGCTGCGTGATAAATGTACGTAGGCTATTAGGGAGTTTGCTGCGTGCTAAGTGTACGTAGGCTATTAAGGATTTGGTGCGTGCTAATTGTACGTAGGCTATTAGGGAGTTTGCTGTGTGCTAAGTATACGTAGGCTATTAGAGAGTTTGCTGCGTGCTAAGTGTACGTAGGATATTAGGGAGTTTGCTGCCTGCTAAGTGTACGTAGGCTATTAATGAGTTTCCTGCGTGCTAAGTATACGTAGGCTATTAGGGAGTTTGCTGCGTGCTAAGTGTACGTAGGATATTAGGGAGTTAGCTGCGTGCTAAGTGTACGTAGGCTATTACGGAGTTTGCTGCGTGCTAAGTGTACGTAGGCTATTAGGGAGTTTGGTCCTAACATTTTTGAATAGGATCGTTACAGGAGATGAGACTTGGGCAGCCTATGTGAATGCCGAAACAAAACAACAGTCAATGCAATGGAGTCATACCGCTTCGCCAAGCAAGCCAAAGAAAGCTCGCCAATCCTTTTCAGCGAGAAAATTGATGGCTACAAGTTTTTTGGGATGCTAAGGGTATCTTGCTCGTTGAATTTATGGAGCGTGGTACGATTATTACAGCTGCAGCTTATTGTGAAACCTTAAAACGGCTACGACTAGCGATTCAAAACAAGCGTCGTGGTCTTCTCACCTCGTACTTATATTTTTCAGTTTCTAGCTTAAAACTGGGGTTACGAATCCTGTTTAGATGCGTCGGCTTTTTCAAATTGTAACACTCAAAAAAATAAGGTATTACATATAAATTCATTTATATATTTAATTTTCATTTAATAATTATATCGTACCAATATAAAAGAAAATTTTTGTTTTCTTGGTGCATATTGTGAATCTAGCGTAGGTAGTAAGCGCTCCTAGCGGGTGAAATCGAAAAATAACGTACGAGTTAGTAACTTAAGGTAATTATCCACATCACGCCATGTGACGTAAGCATGAGGCGATACTTGTGAACCAATCAGGATATTCATATAAGTAGATCTCGCCCCAGAATAGGACAGCCACCCCTAAACTCGGCCGCTACGTAACCTAGGACTATAGGGGTAGTTTTGGATGATGCTCAAGGTCATCCCGACCTTGACCCTAGACCAAGGGGTGGTTTCGACCACGTTCAGGGGGGTAGGGGGTAGTTTTTCGAAAAAAAAAAAAAAAAATCGGCCGCTACGTAACCTAGGACTATAGGGGTAGTCTCGGATGATGCGGGCGGACGTCGTGACTCCGACCCCAGCTTTGGGGGTGGTTTCGACCGCGTCTAGAGGGGTAGGGGGTAGTTTTTCGAAAAAATTTATTTCCAAAACACTAACCTAAGCCAGCCAAAATGGATCCAACCTAACCTAACCTAAGTGTAGGGGGTGACCCTAGCTACGTTCAGGACCTTCCCCGGCGGATGCTCCGGGTGTAGATTGGGGGTAGGGCGATTTTCGATAAAATTTTGGAACATGTGCCTTGTCCGATAGGGTGCGTAACCTAGGACTATAGGGGTAGTTTTGGATGATGCAGGAGGTCATCCCGGCCGCGACCCCAGACCCGGGGGCTGTTTCGACCGCGTCTAGAGGGGTGGGGGGTAGTTTTTCGAAAAACATTTTATTTTAACCTAACGCTGCCGCTACGTAACCTAGGACTATAGGGGTAGTTTTGGATGTTGCAGAGCCCTGACGCCAACACTCACCCAACCCTAAGGGCGGTTTTGACCAAGCCTAGAGGGGCGGTAAATGGAAAAAAAAATTCCAAACAACTAACCTAAGCTAGCTAAAACGGATCTAACCTAACCTAGGTGCAGGGGACATCTCAGCTACGTTCAGGACCACCCCAGGGGTTGCCAAGGACAAAGAGGCCCATGATTGGCCTTGATCACTGACTACGTCTAGATGTAGTTATTGGAAAACTTCGCTAGCCAAACTGTATCTAACCCAACATACTCCTAATAACAAGGGCGATCTTAACTACGTTTAGGACCACCCCATGGTGTTGATCATAGACTATGGGGTTTATAATCGACTAACCTAAGCCGGCCAAAATGTATCTAACCTAACCCTAGTAGATTGGGCGATCTCAGCAACAAACAGGACCATCTCTGGGGGATGTTATGGACGAGAGGAGGCTCTGAAAGACCATGAGCATGGACCAGGGGGTGACTACGTCTAGAGGTAGGAAAAAACCTAACCAGGCAAGCCTATGACGTAACAACCTACCCACGGACAGTCTCAGGATCTGCCCCTGAGGTGGCTACCAACGTGGGTGATATCGCGAGATATAATTGATTAATATATATGAAATATCAAAGCTCGAATGATCCCAGGGCCCACCCAGGGAACCCAGGTAACGTGGGCCACAGGTTGATTGCTAAACAAAACAGTGGGCTATGATCCATGACTAGCTAGCGACCCGCGCTACAGATTATCTAAAAACATACAGAGTATGGCCCACCTTTTAGAGGCGAAATAGTGTAACAAGGCCTGAGTGAACAAGCCTAACCTACATGTGCAACCATGCAGAGATAACGCATAGAACCGCAAAGACACCTGGTGACCGCTATAAACCGCACATCCGTGTTGCGAGACAAGGCTATTGTAATTGTGTCAACAAACGTATCGATTTATTACGCATGCTAGTAAAAAAGTAAACAAATAGCTGTGGAAGAGTCCATCCGAGAGGGGTGGACGAGTCCATTCGAGATGGACCGATCTCTATTAATCTCGGCGGGAGATTCCATTTGGTATGGAGGGGCAGGCGTCTATGAAGTATAAATCTCATCGCGAAAAACAATACTTGCCATACAGCTTTGGAAGAAGAAACATTCTGGTAAGCTATCTTTTGTTACTTTTCTCGTGGGAAATCTGTAGCCTATATTAAAGCAATCGCTATTCATTGCGACCTGTGAGTCGAATAACTCGTATAATCTAATATCATTGTTGATCTGAATATTTATGAAAACAAATTAATCACAATATTTTAATAAATATCTAACAATTGTTAGTATTAGCAAACAACTAGATTTAATTTTAAATTGTTCAACATATACCGTTGTCAATCTTAGTAATCTTATTCTAGTTATTTTCTCAAAACTATTTCACATAGAATCAATTTGAATATATAGCATATACCTGTGTTAATTTAAGATCCATTGTAGTGAATTGTATCTGTAAAATGGCCGTACGTGTTGTATCAACGGAACAGACATATGTAAGGAAATTCCGTTTGAACGGTACTAGAGTGACATTCAACTTTAACCCCGTACCAGCCACGGAAAACGAGCTGATGTGGGTGAGACGAGGACTAGAGGAAATCCTAGAGACGATGAAGAACAACGCTACCGAAGACATGCAATTGGGCTTCACCATGCAGAGCCTAAATCTCCGAAACCACGCCCCTGGATATATTGCGTTTAGAGCTGCCTCTGCGACAACTGTGGACGCCTTGTTTAACATCCTAGGCTCAATAATCCAGAGCAATGCAAATACATTTAAAGCCGACGACACCTTCAGAGTGACCTGTACAAAGGTCAAAGTACCTATAGGGCGAGGGCGCAGTCGTGTAAGACCCGGAATGTATAATAACTTCATAGAAGAATCGCACTGTAGGAAAGGAATTGTTACGATTAAAAACACAGACAACCTCTGTTTACCCCGTGCTCTGGTTGTAGCTATAGCGCATGCGTCAAGAGACCCAGAGTACAAGCTTGTGTGTAAAGACAGATGCAAACGTCAAACCAACAGAGCAAAACAGCTAATGACTGACGCAGGGGTGCAGATAGGAGACGGCGGTGCAGGCATTCGAGAGCTGCAACAGTTTCAAGATTTACTCGCCAATTATAAAATCACCGTCTACAATTACGGCTGCAAAGGTCGTGATATCTACTTTGAAGGCGACGTTCAGAACCCCAAGCATAAGTTAAACTTGTTATATCACGCCAACCACTATAATGTTGTTACAAGTCTGACAGGTGCGTTCGCTTGTAAATACTATTGCGAATTGTGTCATGTTCCATACGACGATCGCCTGCACCATAGATGCTCAGCCCAATGCTACTCTTGCAAGAGGACCCCGCCATGTGTGCTTGAAGACGAAGCCATCCTGTGCGGCGACTGCAATAGACAATTTCAAAATAGAGCATGCTTTAAGGCGCACATGAAAAGCGTATGCCGGGCTATAAGAAAGTGCCCAGACTGTAATAGATACATTCTAACAAGGCTAAGAAAGGCTCCTCACGTGTGCGGCGAAAACTATTGTAAAGTGTGTAAGGATTACATGCCTGCAGGCCATCTGTGCTACATGAGAATTGATACACGTCGCCCGCTATCAACCAACTTTCTGTTTGTCTTTTTTGATCTTGAAACTCGACAAGACGAAGTTATTAACGACGCTCGTGTGCATCGAGTCAACCTGTGCGTTTCCCAGCAATACTGTTGGATGTGTATGAACGACGGAGGCGCCTGCCTACAGTGCACGGATAGAACCAGAGTGTTCAGAGAGGATCCCGTCAACGGGTTCATGGCGTACCTTATGGAAGTGCGAAAGGCGTACAAGAAGGTGATTGTAATCGCTCACAACGGCCAGGCCTTTGACTTCCAGTTTATCCTAAAGTACGTGATAGAAGAGACACAGTTTACACCCGAACTGATTATGCGAGGTACCAAGGTCATCCTCATGGAGATTGATAACACAAAGTTCATTGACTCTCTCAACTACATGCCTATGGCTCTGTCTAAACTGCCTAAAGCCTTCGATCTGCCTCCGGAAAAGAAAAAGGGATATTTTCCGCACCTGTTCAACACGTTGGCAAACCAAACGTATGTAGGACCCATGCCTGCCAAAGAGTACTACTGCCCCGACTCTATGTTTGACAAGAATCACGAAGAGTTTTCACGATGGTACGACGAGCAGGTGCGCAACGAGTACGTCTTTGACTTTCAAAAGGAGATATTCGAGTACTGCCTATCGGACGTGGAGATCCTGGCACAGGCGTGCCTGAAATTCAGGGCCTGTTTCCTACAAGAGTGCAATGTCGATCCGTTTCTGGAGGCGGTGACTATCGCCAGCGCATGTAACCTGGCATTTAGAAGGAACTTTCTGAAACCAAACACCATAGCCATACTACCAAAGGCTGGCTACCGCCTGGCCGATAAACAATCGTTTATCGCTCTGCAATGGTTGTTGTGGCTCGAAACAGAGGGCAACCTGCGAATAAGTCATGCAGGTAACGGCCGAGAGATGAAGGTCGACGGCCTAAAGGTCGACGGGCTGTGCACAGAGACAAACACCGTGTACGAGTTCCAAGGATGCTGGTTCCACGGCTGCCCCAAGTGCTTCCCCAACGGACGTGACGCTGCCCTGGAGGACGATCCGGCGGACACGCACAACGCACGCTTCGAAAGGACAAGGGCCAAGAACGCTAAAATCTCACAGGCCGGCTACCAGGTCGTCGAGATGTGGGAGTGTGTATTTAGGCAGCAGAAGAAGGACGACAAGTCCATGGATTACCTCGACAACCACCCCGTCCTCAACGCAGCGCCTCTCAACCCTCGCCACGCATTCTTCGGCGGCAGGACGGGAAATATAAAGACCTACTGCGCCGCTAAAGAGGACGAAACCATCCAGTACGCCGACGTGTGTTCCCTCTACCCTTGGGTATGCAAGTATGGAAAATATCCGATTGGACATCCAAAGTTGGCCGTCGGCAACGACGAATGCAGGAAACTGGGGATGAGCGCCGAAGGGTTGCTCAAGTGCACAATTCTGCCGCCTACATCGCTCTACCACCCCGTATTGCCGCTAAAGATGAATAACAAGCTGATGTTTGTACTATGTCGGACATGCGGCGAAACTCTCAATCCAGGCGATTGCGACCATACGGAGGACGAGCGGGCTCTGACGGGCACATGGACCATGGACGAGATACGCAAGGCGGTAGAGAAGGGCTATGTTGTTGTGGAAATGCACGAGATGTGGCAGTACGAGATGGCATCAGGGAACGACGGCCTGTTTAAGGATTTTATTAATAAATTTCTAAAGATGAAACAGGAAGCGTCAGGCTACCCCGGCTGGTGCAAAACTGAAGAGGACAGGGCCCAGTATGTAGAGGATTATTTCACCAACGAGGGTGTCCGTTTGGACCAAACAAAGATTGTCAAAAATGAAGGATCCCGCTCACTGGCCAAACTAATGTTGAACTCGTTTTGGGGAAAATTTGGACAGAGGGAGAACCAGACTAAAACGTCGATTATCAGGCAGCCTCAGGAACTGTTCAAAATGCTGCAGAGTCCATCCATTGACGTCAACCACATTCAGGAAGTAAACGGAGACGTATTGGTTGTGAATTGGCAGTTTGCGGATGACGTTTGCGAAATACTGCCCACCGTCAATGTTGTGCTGGCCGTCTACACCACTGCTCACGCCCGGTTAAAGTTTTACGAATATATGGACGCTCTCGGCCCTCAACCTATCTACAAGGATACAGACAGTGTGGTATACCTTCATAGGGAGGGATTGCCAAGAGTGGTGACTGGAGATTATTTAGGCCAGATGACTGACGAGCTCTCGGAATACGGCCCTGGTTCCTACATCACCGAATTCGTCTCTGGAGGTCCTAAGGTCTACGCCTACAAAGTATGGTCTACAAATAAAAACAAACACGTGACCGTGTGCAAGGTCAAGGGCCTGACTCTCAATCTCGGCACATCAGCCTCGGTCAATTTTGAATCGATGAAGCGGATGGTTTTGGAGGGTAGCGATCCTATCGTAACCACCAGCGATAGGATACGCCGCACAGAAGATCGTGACGTCATCACCACGTCAGAAAGTAAAATCTTCAGGTTAACTGGTGCAAAGAGGAAGTTGGACGAGGACGACGGGTACAACACACTGCCTTACGGTTACAAGCGTCCTCGCATGAGCGAATAGCCACGCACTGTAAATATTCAACTTGACAGACGCTAATAGCTTAATTTTGTATTAATTCTGTAAAGTGGTTAGATAAACATATTGTAATTCAACCAGCTAGATTATATATAGGTATTATTTATTCACATTGATTACTGTCTAGTGATTAGGTAAACATAATAATAATGAATATCTATATATTGTATAAACAGTCTGTTAAGCAAAAGCTAGATTATATATATGTATTAATTATGCACATTGATTGTCTATATATTGTATAAATATTCAACTAGATTATATATAAGTATTAATTATGCACAATGATTTGCTATGTTTTCTATAAATATTCAGACTAACCAACTTGTGGCTACAAAATTCCACGAATGAGTAAACAATATGAATAGCTGACGAATGTTGATTTTTTCACACACACAAATGTTTTTGTAAAGTAATTTGACCCCCTGCTTCGGGGGATATTTGTGTGAACAAAGTATAGACAATATTATTGCAATAACCTTTGTGTTATATATTTTATACTTGTAATCATTTATATGAAGCACCTATTATATTGTAAAACATACAGATTTAGAATTTTAGACTTTACAGAGGCCTGATAGTACTAACAATGACTTTGCTGTGTTTTGCTGCTAATCAGTTTATATTTTTGTTAGATTTAGCATTAGACCTATGACATGAATTGTATTTAGCCTAAATTATGCCATGTGATTGGATTATTTATGAGATATGTCTAAGCTAGTGTCTATAGTTGATGTATTAATTACCTAGATATGTCTAAACTTTTGTAATTGTGTATAAAGCAATTGTAATTAGAGTTAAGATTGAATGTTTAGTTTTGTACATTGTTCAGATCATAATGTTATTGTAATTATACCTTTCTATTGTCAAATGACTATTACTAATTACCTTATCCTGTGATGACCTTTGCATTAAGTGTAAGCACATGTAAACATAGTCGCTTGAAGGAACACACTGCATTAGACTCTTAGCGTAGCGAATGTCTGTACTCTTGATGGTTCAATGCACACCCATTGAGAAATTGTTAAATGACTAGCGTCAGAACATGATCATAGGCACTGGTATGTAACTGTCCTGTAGATAGCAAATATAGGTGGCAAGTTAATCCTATACAGATGACCGCCCGGACGCCGTCTTGACCGACATTGAGTTTGACGTCATTTGCTGCGGTTATGTTGATATCGCGGTCATAACAGTATTAATGTAAAGGTTTTAAACAAGCATTGTCGAGCTGTGTGTATGATCTACACCTGCAATGAAGCGTAATAACACTGTTTATTGACTTGTAGGCCTATGTACCGTATCATGCATATTGGTTTAATACAGAATGTGTGTAGATTTACAGGTATTTCGACCTAACACAATATGTATGCCTATGTAGGTTAACACCCATATATACTTAATATAGGTTTACGTGGATATTGGCTAAACACAATCTGTAGGCTAATATGGGGTAACATAGATATTGGATTAATACAGAGAGAGAATGTAGGTGTCCTTGCTTACTAGCTTGTTGCGTAACATACATAGTGGTTTAATACAGGCTGTATACTATTGTGATTGGTAGTTGTTTTACCACTCCAAGGTAGCTTTACCTAAGGCTTCGGGTTGGCTTTACCTGAGGTATGGCGTCGAGCATGAGGCTCTACCTCTCGGATACTACGAGATAAACCATAGTCAATCGGATACTGTTTGTTAGGCCCTAGTCGGACCGTGCATTTTATATTATGTGTTAACTTGTATTTAAACTTCTCATCGGATACGATGTGTTTACCTCTACAAACAGCATCGCCCGCTTTGTTGTAATCAACAGTCGTGGTTGTGACGTAATTATGGATCAGTCCAACTTGCTTGGACTCGTCCACTCACCTCTCAAATGGACTCTTCCACAGCTATGTATAAAACATTATATACAGGTGGAGATATAGTGTGGTTGTGACGTAATTATGGATCAGTCCAACTTGCTTGGACTCGTCCACTCACCTCTCAAATGGACTCTTCCACAGCTATGTATAAAACATTATATACAGGTGGAGATATAGTGTGGTTGTGACGTAATTATGGATCAGTCCAACTTGCTTGGACTCGTCCACTCACCTCTCAAATGGACTCTTCCACAGCTATGTATAAAACATTATATACAGGTGGAGATATAGTGCTTTTGCATAGTCTGTGTTTAGAGTGATCTGTGTGTGTGTTTGCCAGTAAGTAGTAAAAATGTCATCATCAGTGCCGGCAAAGTTTTCAGCTTTAAATTCTGTAGAATCTGTGCCTATACGCGATCTAAAGATAGGCAAGGCATTTAAAATTGTAAATGCGCGTTTTGTCGAAGCAAAGTATGGTAACGCCGTACTTGTAGACTTACAGGTAGATGATGAAGACAGACGCGCTGTCTTTCTTCCAAAGCGTTACGCTACGGCGTTGACTGTGGAAGATTTGAGCTCTATATTGGGCAAATCTTTAACTGTTATCTAACATGTCGGCCAGACCGTGAATTTGGCCATTACAGAGTAATATTATTCTTTAAAACGTTTCAGCATGTTTATTTTTTTTTATATTTTACAGTGTCTCTATCTTTGTTTAATCTATGCGCTATTGAGGTCTGCGCATGCGTACAGAACAGAAATGATATAGACAGTTTGGACTTACCTGTATCTGTAAAGCAAGTGTTGATGAAATCTTTTAAAGACTATGTACTGATGAAGCCTTGTGATACATCTGAATCTTTATCTATAGATTTCAATAATTTAGACTTTTCAGTATTGTTATGGTTGAAGAACCACCGTGGCTCTGTAACTATGTATGCCTACGAGAGGACATTTGTCAAATTTATTAGATTTCACTACACAGGTCTGTCTAATAATATTTGCCGAGAGTGTTTGAGTAACTTTGTGCTCCGTAGGGCAGATAGTTTCGACATCAAGAGTGCCGGTTACACATACTCTATAGCTGAAGTGGACGGCTTCGAATTTATTGGAGACTCTGATAACTGGTGCGATATCTGTTTAAGCCCGTTATTTAAATTATATAGTTTTGAGGACTTTCTGCAATCAACCCAGGAGGAGAGCTATACTCTGGTCAACTATTGTGATCCATTATTCTGTAGATCATACATTCACGAGAGATGGCGTCACGACAACCTATAAACACTCGCATTGTAAGTACCTAGTCTTTTTTCAAATTGAGTTAAGTCTAGATGACACAATAGGTGTTTATTTATAGGAGAGAATATTTTCACACTTCATTTTTTTTTGTAAAGCCTAGGTCATACACTATATTGAATGAGTGGTGGTGTATTTTCAATAACGTTTAATATATATTTTGAACACGAGATATTATATGTTAATGTCACGTCTTTTTCAATTTTTGTAAGGCTTAGATCACACAGTATATTGAATGAGTGGTAGTCTGTTTTCAATAGCGTTTAATACATATTTTGGACACGAGGTAGCGTCATTTTCAAATTATCTGAAGCCTAGATCATATAATATATTGAGTGGTAGTTTATTTTCATTAGCGTTTAATATATATTTTGGATACGAGATATTATATGTTAATGTCAGGCCTTTTTCAAATTATGTTCAACATTAGATCACACTTTATATTGAATGAGTGGTAATCTGTTTTCAATAGCGTTTAATATATATTTTGGACACGAGGTAGCGTCATTTTCAAATTACCCGAAGCCTAGATCATAGAATATATTGAGTGAGTGGTGGTCTATTTTCATTAGCGTTTAATATATATTTTGGACACGAGGTAGCGTCATTTTCAAATTATTTGAAGCCTAGATCATAGAATATATTGAGTGAGTGGTAGTTTATTTTCATTAGCGTTTAATATATATTTTGGATACGAGATATTATATGTTAATGTCAGGCCTTTTTCAAATTATGTTCAACATTAGATCACACAGTATATTGAATGAGTGGTAGTCTATTTTCAACAGCGCTTAATACATATTTTGGACACGAGGTAGCGTCATGTTCAAATTATTTGAAGCCTAGATCATAGAATATATTCGATGGTAGTTTATTTAGATTCTTTTTTCTAGGCGTACACAGAGCTTTCAGATTCTTCACTATCCTATTCGCCTCTACTACTACCTATGGGCTCGTCTCCAGGAGATTTACCTACCCGTCCGCCTGGCATTGATACGGACAGCGATGAGGAAGATCATAGACCCAGCTATAGTTGTGATGATTCGTTTTCGTTTCGCCTGCACGATTTCCTGATGGTTTCTCATCCACCGAGGAACCCGCCTTCACCCCGCACATGCATACAGACGCTGGATTACACCTTAATGCAGCTACAGGTGGCTATTAGGGATCTGCGGACGGCTGCCTCAAAATCTTACTACAAGACAAGCCGGACCTTTGCGTATAACGTTTGGGGTATGACGAGACGATTCCTACAGGATATTGTGGTGGCTGGAGACTACACTGTCCAGCGTACCAATAATGTAGGTGGATTTTCATATTATTTCAATTGGCTTTTCTTTCAGGATATCTGGACCTATTTACTAATCATGTTGTTTCTTACAGGATTTGTATATGCATATACAGTGGTTACTAATTGACTTTTTTTTGCCTTCAGCCACAACCGGCAGAGTTTGGCTTATGCATTATATGTTGTGAGAACCCTCGCAACGCTGTTGCCACGCCTTGCGGACATGTCTTTTGCTTAACCTGTCTCTCAAGATGTATTCGCTGCCCACATTGCAGATCTCGGATCATCGATATATTTAAATTATATTTGTAATATTGAGGAACAATTTTTATCTATGCACTGTAAAATTATTTTAAAAGTTTGTTTAATATATTGTCATGCTGAATATACTTATTGTATATATTATTTCATATACCTACCCTTTTCGGATCCTTATATCGTTGGCCTTATCCAAAATTATATGTTTATATTGCTATATCACTCTGTTGAATAGATAGTTGGGTTCGTTTTATAGCATATATTTATTCATGTTATGTGATAGACCTCGTTATTAGTGTTTCTCCATAGACCTTTATATCTAAACCTATTTACAATTATAGAATATATACATAGTAGCTATCTGTTTACTTAATCTACAACGGCCTAATACGATTATATTTAAACACATTTTTGGCTGTAGGGTGTATACATAGCTGACTTTTTATTATATATGTATGCCATGGTATAACGATATTACATAGTATATCGATGCAGTAATCAAATCGACATAGCCTTACGTGTTTTAGGCTTGCTATAGCGGTCACCGGTTATCATTGCGGTTTTCTGATATTGCGTTATCGTTGTCTGTACACGTCTGGCACACGGTCAGGCGTCTTCCAACATAAGGCTTTGTCGCAATGTTTATTATTTTGTAGCATAGACAAAATTTGAGTTTGGCAATGATAACCGTTTGCCCTGTATCGAACACATCGTTATAGCGATGGGCCTACCGCCCAGAGTCATTCGAGCGCAGATACATCGTCATGTATATAAAATCTTTCCACAATTTAACCCCTCGCCGGTAGCCACCTCAGGGGCAGATCCTGAGACTGTCCGTGGGGTAGGTTGTTACGTCATAGGCTTACCTGGTTAGGTTTTTTCCTACCTCTAGACGTAGTCACCCCCCGGTTCCATGCTCAAGGCGTTTCAGAGCCGCCTTTCGTCCATAACATCCCCCAGAGATGGTCCTGTTTGTTGCTGAGATCGCCCAATCTACTAGGGGTAGGTTAGATACATTTTGGCCGGCCTAGGTTAGTCGATTATAAACCCCATAGTCTATGATCAACACCATGGGGTGGTCCTAAACGTAGCTATTGTTGCCCTTGTAATTAGGAGTATGTTGGGTTAGATACATTTTGGTCGGCCTAGGTTAGTCGATTATAAACCCCATAGTCTATGATCAACACCATGGGGTGGTCCTAAACGTAGCTAGGATCGTCCTTGTTATTAGGAGTATGTTAGATACAGTTTGGCTAGCGAGGTTTTCCAATAACCACATCTAGACGTAGTCACCCCATAGTATATGATCAGGGCCAATCATAGGCCCCCTTCGTCCATGACAACCCCCGGGGAAGGTCCTAAACGTAGCTGAGATGTCCCCAACACCTAGGTTAGATCCGTTTTGCCTAGCTTAGGTTAGCTGGTTGGAATTTATTTTTTTTCCATTTACCGCCCCTCTAGGCATGGTCAGAACGACCCTTAGGCGTGAGGGTAGGCGTCAGGCCTCTGCAACATCCGAGACTACCCCTATAGTCCTAGGTTACGTAGCGGCCGAGTTAGGTTAAAATAAATTTTTTTTCGAAAAACTACCCCCACCCCTCTAGACGCGGTCGAAACAGCCCCCGGGTCTGGGATCAGGTGCGCAATGACCTCTTGCATCATCCAAAACTACCCCTATAGTCCTAGGTTACGCACCCTATCGGACAAAGCACATGTTCCAATATTTTATCGAAAATCGCCCCACCACCAATCTACCCCCGGAGCATCCGCCGGGGAAGGTCCTGAACGTAGCTAAGGTCACCCCCTACACTTGGGTTAGGTTAGGTTAGATCCATTTTGGCTAGCCTAGGTTAGTGGCTTGGAGTTAAATTTTTTCGAAAAACCACCCTCTACCCCTCTAAACGTGGTCAAAACTACCCCCAAAGCTAGGGTCGGGGTCACGACGTCCGCCCGCATCATCCGAAACTACCCCTATAGTCCTAGGTTACGTAGCGGCCGATTTTTTTTTTTTTTTTTCGAAAAACTACCCCCAACCCCCTTGAACGTGGTCGAAACCACCCCTTGGTCTGGGGTCGCGGCTGGGGTGACCTTGGGCATCATGCAAAACTACCCCTATAGTCCTAGGTTACGTAACGGCCGAGTTTAGGGTTGGCTGTCATATTCTGGGGCGAGATCTACTCATATATATAAATAAGGGTGGGAGTTTGTTTGAAAATTTCAGTTAGCGCGTCCTTGCAACTACCCCATTTCACTAAAAGCCTTCGAACGAGACAGACGTGATGGCATTTTCGGACATAAATTAGAAATTAGTAAGCTTCCAGTATTCAAAATTTAAGATGTCAAGGCCGGTACCAAATTATATAAAAGCAACTAAAGAAGAAGTCAGAAGCGATTATTTATGTATATCAAATATGTGTGTGTAGTGATTAGTGTACAAAAGCGATGTGCAATGTTCAATGATATGTGTTATAGTGTTTTGCAAGTAATGTGCACAACCATGTACGTTTTAGATAATAGCCAGGTGTTTTAATGTTAACTAACTTGAATTTTAAATGGTAAACGATTAACACATGAACGGTAGAAATTGTCTTCTGAATACTCATTTCTAAAATTATATTTGAAAACTTAAGCTACTACCTTCTCGATATATATATATATATATATATATATATATATATATATATATATATATATATATATATATATATATATATATAAGTAGTTATGACCCCACTTTGGGACAACTACCCCTAATTGGGCCTGTACGTAACCTAGGACTATAGGGGTAGTTTTGGATGATGAAGGGGGTTGACGAGCCCCTGACCATAGCCTTGGGGGGTGGGTCCGACCACGTTTAGAGGGGTAGGGGGTAGTTTTTCGAAAAAAAATATATTCTACCCCACTAACCTAAGCTAGCCAAATTGGATCAAACCTAACCCACCCTAGGTGTGGGGGTGATCTCAGCTACGTTCAGGACCATCTCCGAGGGTAGCTCCGGGGGTAGACTCGGAGTGGGGGGTAGTTTTTGAAAAAATTTTTGAAAAATTTGCCTTGGCCGATAGTGTGAGTATAGAGTGCATTATCGCTACGGTTGGGGGTGGTTTCACCTAGGGGTAGTTTTTAAATAAAATATGAAATTGCCGAAAATCGAGCGGTTGGATCAAATGACTGTATGTGGTATGTATAAAGTCCATTATGGACCGATGCAGGGGCGGGTTCAACCGTGGGTTGTTTTCAGATTGCCAAAATTTATCGGGGTCCTAGGTAAAAGTCACCCTGGAGTCGTGCTTGAGGTAAAGCCATCTCGAGGCCGGCCCTTAGGTGAAGTAACCCTGGAATAGCTCCGGTGGTGGGGGTAACTTTTGGAAAGATTTAACGGTTATCTGATGACATATCCGCGTTCGAACGACTCTAGGCAAGTAGTAGGCTCACCCTAAAATGAATGGTCTACCCCTAAATGTTTCGGGTGATGCGGGGCCCGGGGTATATGAATGCCAAACTCAAAATTTGTCTATGCTACCAAACTATTAAACAAAGCAACAAAGCCTTATCATGTGAGGGAATACACGCGACCTACATAACCGGAGACCGTGTGCTAGACATGTTCAAACTTTCACAGTTAACACATGGTCTCAGGTAAAACTAACATGGAGCAGGGCCTCAGGTAAAGCCATCCTGGTGTTAGACCTTAGGTAAACTCACCCTGCAGTAGTGCTCGAGGTAAAGTCACCTAGGAGCCATGCGTTAGGTAAAGGTACCCTGGAGCATGAACTTAGGTAGGGCCACCCCAAAGCCTACCCTTAAGTAAAGTAACCCCGGAATCTGGCCTTAGGTAAAGCTACCATGGAGTCAGGCCTTAGGTAAAGCCTCTTTGGAGTCAGCCCTAGGTCCATGATGGTTGCTATATCTATTTTAGACTCTCGACAAAGACAAATACCTCCACCAAATCCTAGGTAAAGCCACCCAGGTGTCAGACCATAGGTAAAGTCACCCTGGAGTCGTGCTTGAGGTAAAGCCACCCAGGCCTTAGATAAAGCTACCTTGGAGTATGGACTTAGGTAAAGCCTGGCCCTAGTTAGAGCCACCTTGGAGAAAGGCCCGAGGTAAATTCACACTAGATTCAGGCTTTAAGTAAAGGCACCCTGGAGAAAGGCCTTAGGTAAATTCACGCTAGAGCAAGGCTTTAAGTGAGGGGTAGTTTTGCATCAAAAAATGATAGGTTAGATCAAATGACCAACGATCCAACTAAACGCTAATTTTAATCGACCAACAATTATACACCGAGTTCAATTAGACAACAAGCTGAATCGACCTATCACATTGCAGGGGCCCGGTAGGTCTACGCAATACAACGCAAACGGTCGCTGTAAGACGTGAAGGCTTATATACCGTGTTAAGCCAATATATATATGATAGCCCACATAATGTGTTAAACAAATATGCATGCAAGCCTACATACATACTATGCTAGGCCAACATACATGGGCCTACTATGTCTGTAAACCACTGGCCAAACCCCTTATGATCTAAGCTATTTTTACCTCCTCTATCAGGTTGATCCTCAGGCAGGCAAACATATAATATGGGAAGTACTATATTGTATAGCTACCAATGCATACCACCATAGCTATGTAGAAACTGACAAGGGCTTTATGATCTGAGCCTGACACACATTTTAACCTCCTCTATCAGGTAGAGCCTAGGACAGGTAAACGTATAATATGGGAAGTACTATATTGTATAGCTACCAATGCATACCACCATAGCTATGTAGAAACTGACAAGGGCTTTATGATATGAGCTTTACACATATTGTATCAGGTAGAGCCTAGAACAGGCAAACGTATAATATGGGAAGTACTATATTGTATAGCTACCAATGCATACCACCATAGCTATGTAGAAACTGAGAAGGGCTTTATGATATGAGCTTTACACATATTGTCTAGGTATGTTGTATCAGTTACAACTTACTGACTAAGACAAATACCTCCATCTAATCTTAGGTAAAGCTACCTTGGAGGTAGGCCCTAGGTAAAGCCACCTTGGAGTAGGGGCTTAGGCAAAGTCATGCCCGAGGCCAGGTCCCAGGTAAAGCCTCACTGGAATCAGACCTTAGGTAAAGCAAGACCATAGGTAAAGCTGACCTGGAGTGGTAATACAGCTACCAATCAATAACCAATCACAATAGTATACATCCTGTAATACGCCAATATGTACGTTACCCTACATAGGCCTACATACTGTGTTATGGAGATATCCATGTAAATCTACATAGTCCTACACACTGTGTTAAGCTAATAAGCACGGAAACCTACATTCATTCTGTATTAATCCAAGATGCACGTTACCCTTCTTACATCCTGTAATAATACACTTCACTACAGGTGTAGAAAAGTTCACACACAGAGCTCGACAAATAAATGCTTGTTTAAAACCTTTACAGTAATATTGTTAATCGCCAGCACCCGACCGCGATAGCACACTCTGAATTTATCAGCATAACCGCAACAATAGCACACTCTGATTTTATCAGCATAACCGCAGCAAATGACGTCAAACAAAATGTTGGTCAAGATGGCGTCTAAAAAATGACGGACGGTCATCTGTATAGGATTAACTGTTGCCTGTATAGGTGTGCCACCTATACATACTTTAACACTAGTCCATCTATCACAGAAAGGAGAAATCGGCCTATTGCTGAGCACAAGAGCGGGTGTATACAAATCTGAACGAGTTCAACATGCCTCTGTCTCCGTGGTAACCCCTATCAACCTTGACGTAATCAACCCCTAACCAAGAGAACAATATAAGTACGGACAGCACAGACCCAAGTCCTCAGACAACACCATGGTAGGTGTCTACTACTGGACAGGTACTCTCACAATCGAGAAGAAAGCCTTCCCCAAACTATCACCCTATCGTCGTAGAATACGGTCGTTTCGTACTTGGAAAGGAGTGTCAAATCATACTGTCAACCCCGTGCGTCTCAGCGAAGCGGGATTCTTTTACACCGGCCAAGAAGATCAAACATTGTGCTTTACATGCGCCGGAGGCCTTGAAGATTGGTCAGCGAATGATGATCCGTTACAGGAACATGCAAGTTGGTTTCCTAAATGTAAATACGTAGTGGGTATAAGTGCTAAACAGGCCCAGATGGGGGTAGACATCTGTACAACAGACGATGAAGAATACTCGGACGACGATGATGGTGTAAACAATCAGGATGATCGTACGCTGTGCAAGATTTGCTGTACAGGTTGCCCTTCTACCGTGCGGGCATGTGTTTGCCTGTCTGGGGTGTGCATTGAGCCTTCAAGAGTGTGGCATATGCAGAGTGCGGACATCCGCTACGATAAGAGTATATCTGTCGTAGCTAAGCCTAATGTAAATACTACTATGTGTTCAATAAAGCGACTCTGTTTACATGTGTTTGTACTTATTGTCGGAGAAAAAACGAAACACCTTTAATAAAACAAACAATATAGGTAAGTCAACATGGGATAAGGTAATAAGTACTAGTGTCTTGATAATAGAGACGTATATTTACATTAATAATTTGATTTGAACAGTAAACAAAATTAAACATTCAATCTTAAATCTAATTACAATTTCTCTGCTATCGCTTTATACACATTACCGTTACAATCAGCTTGACAGGTCGCAACCCGCATGGGACACATTACTAGATATCTAGGTAATTAAAATATCAACTCAGCCTCTAAAATAGACAAGTTTAACACTATCTCTTAAGATTAGACAATTTTTCTGTAAACTTTAAAAATTCCAATCATCTGGCGTAATTTCGGCTAAATTTAACTTCGCAAAAAACATGTAAACTCATGTCTTAGGTCTAATGCTAAATCTAGTGTGGTATTTCTAACAAAAATATAAACTGTCGTTAAAGTGTATTATAAAACTGATTAGGGCAAAACACATCAAAGTCATTGATAATATCGTCTGAGAACCTGCTGATAGTATTCCCAGCTCCCATGTGTTTGCCCGTAAAGTATTCGTCTAAAATTATATATCTGTACGGTTGGTTTACATTATTGGCAATATAACAGCTGCCTCAAACAAATGATTACAAGTATAATATATATTTAAATAGGTAAATATACTGATCAAATCGCCATCTTGGTGAAAGCATTCAACTGATGCCAAGGCGTGTTTGAAAAGTAACGCAAAGGTTATTGCAATAATGTTATCTATACCTTGTTCACACAAATATCCCCCGAAGGGGGAAAGGAGAGGCCCCACACCCGCCAACTCCTCGTGACATCCTCCAAAATCAAAATGATGCCTCCATATATCTACGACCCTCCTGCTTGACAAGTACATTCACCTTACGGACCTTTACGGCCACTCCAGAGGGGATGCATACTCCTTACGGACTGCGTAGAGTCGCGCCAGTGGGCTTACATACTTCTCATTCACACTACCCGTCAAGCATGAGGGTCTAAAAAATTACTTTTCAAAAACATTTGTGTGAAAAAATCAACATTCGCCGGTACATAGCTATTCATTTTGTTTACTCATTCGTGGAATTTTGTAGCCATAAGTTGGTAATCATTGTGCATAAATATATTTTTTGGTTAATCTGAATATTTATAGAAAACGATACACAGCTAGTCATTGTGCATAATTAATACCTATATATAATCTAGCTTTTGTTAGGCAGACTATTTATACAATACATAGCTAATCATTATGTTTACCTAACCATAAGACAGTAATCAATGTACATATTTAATACTTATATATAATCTAGCGTCTGTTAGGCAGACCATTTATACAATACATAGCTAATCATAATGTTTACCTAACCACAAGACAGTAATCAATCTACATATTTAATACCTATTAATCTAGCATTTGTTAAGTTGAATATTTATACAATACATAGCTAATCATTATGTTTACCTAACCATAAGACAGTAATCAATGTACATATTTAATACTTGTTATTCTAGCGTTTGTCAAGTTGAATATTTATACAATACATAGCTAATCATTATGTTTACCTAACCATAAGACAGTAATCATTGTACAGATTTAATACTTATTAATCTAGCGTTTGTCATGTTGAATATTTACAATACAGTGCATAGCTATTGATTTTATTCGCTCATGCGAGGACGTTTGTAACCGTAAGGCAGTGTGTTGTACCCGTCGTCGTCGTCCAATTTCCTCTTTGCACCTGTTAACCTGAATATTTTACTTTCAGACATCGTGATGACGTCACGATCCTCTGTGCGACGAATCCTATCACTAGTGGCTACTATAGGATCGCTACCTTCCAAAACCATCCGTTTCATCGACTCAAAATTGCCCGAGGCTGAAGTACTGAGATTCAGGGTCAAGCCTTTGACTTTGCATACGGTCACGTGTTTGTTTTTAATTGTAGACCAGACTTTGTAGGCGTAGACTTTAGGACCTCCAGAGACGAATTCGGTGATATAAGACCCCTGGCCATATTCCAAGAGCTCGTCAGTCATCTGGCCTAAATAATCTCCAGTCACTACTCTTGGCAAACCCTCCCTATGAAGGTATACTACGCTGTCGGTATCCTTGTAGATAAGTTGAGGGCCTAGAGCGTCCATATATTCGTACAACGTAAGCAGGGCGTGGGCGGTGGTGTAGACGGCCAGCACAACGTTGACAGTGGGTAGTATTTCGCAAACGTTATCTGAAAACTGCCAATTTACTACCAAAACGTCTTCGTTTACTTCCTGAATGTGGTTCACGTCAATGGAAGGGCTTTGCAGCATTTTAAATAACTCATGAGGCTGTCTGATAATCGACGTTTTCGATTGATTCTCCCTCTGTCCGAATTTTCCCCAAAACGAGTTCAACATCAATTTGGCCAACGAGCGGGATCCTTCGTTTTTAGCGATCTTTGCCTGGTCCAAACGGACACCCTCGTTGATGAAATAATCTTCTACATACTTGGCCTTGTCCTCTTCGGTCCAGCACCAGCCGGGGTAGACTGACGCCTCCTGTTTCATCTTTAGAAATTTATTAATAAACTCTTTAAACAGCCCGTCGTTTCCCGAAGCCATCTCGTACTGCCACATCTCGTGCATTTCCACAACGACATAGCCCTTCTCTACCGCCTTGCGTATCTCGTCCATGGTCCATGTGCCTGTCAGAGCGCGCTCGTTCACCGTATGACCGCATTCGCCAGGATTCAGAGTTTCGCCGCATGTCCGACAGAGTACAAACATCAACTTATTATTCATCTTTAGCGGCAATACGGGGTGGTAGAGCGCTGTAGGCGGCAGAATTGTGCACATGAGCAACCCTTCGGCGCTCATCCCCAATTTCCTGCATTCGTCGTTGCCGTCGGCCAACTTTGGGTGTCCAATCGGGTATTTTCCGTACTTGCATACCCATGGGTAGAGCGAACACACGTCGGCGTACTGGATTGTTTCGTCCTCTTTAGCGGCGCAGTAGGTCTTTATATTTCCCGTTCTGCCGCCGAAGAATGCGTCACGTGGGTTAAGAGGCGCTGCGTTGAGGGCCGGGTGGTTGTCGAGGTAATCTAAGGACTTGTCGTTTTTCTTCTGCTGCCTGAATACACACTCCCACATCTCGACGACTTCGTAGCCGGCCCGTGAGATTTTAGCGTTCTTGGCTTTTGTCCTTTCGAAGCGTGCGTTGTGCGTGTCCGCCGGATCATCCTCCAGAGCAGCGTCACGTCCGTTGGGGAAGCACTTGGGACAGCCGTGGAACCAGCAGCCTTGGAATTCGTCCACGGTGTTTGTCTCCATGCACAGTTCGTCGACCTTTAAGCCGTCGACCTTCATCTTGCGGCCGTTACCCGCATGACTTATTCGTAGGTTGCCCTCTGTTTCGAGCCACAGCAACCATTGCAGAGCGATAAACGATTGTTTATCGGCCAGACGGTAGCCGGCTTTCGGAAGTACGGCTATGGTGTACTTCCATAAGATACGCAATGAACCCGTTGATGGGATCCTCTCTGAACACTCGGGTTCTATCCGTGCACCGTAGGCAAGCGCCGCCGTTCATACACATCCAACAGTATTGCTGGGATACGCACAAGTTGACTCGATGCACACGAGCGTCGTTAATAACTTCGTCTTGTCGAGTTTCAAGATCAAAGAAGACGAAGAGATATTTATTTGATAGCGGGCGATGTGTATCAATTCTCATGTAGCACAGATGGCCTGCAGGCATGTAATCCTTACACACTTTACAATAGCTCTCGCCGCATACGTGAGGAGCTTTTCTTTCCTTTGTTAGAATGTATCTATTACAGTCTGGACACTTTCTTATAGCTCGGCATACGCTTTTGATGTGCGCTTTAAAACAGGCTCTATTTTGAAATTGTTTATTGCAGTCGCCGCACAGGATGCCGTCGTCTTCAAGCACACACGGCGGAGACCTCTTGCAAGAGCTGCATTGGGCTGAGCATCTATGTCGCAGGCGATCGTTGTATGGAACATGACACAATTCGCAATAGTAACCACAAGCGAACGCACTTGTCAAATTTGTAACAACGTTGAAGTGGTTGGCGTGATATAACAAATTTAGCTTGTGCCTGGGGTTCTGAACGTCGCCTTCAAAGTAAATATCACGACCTTTGCTGCCGTAATTGTAGACGGTGATTTTATAATCGGAGAGTAAATCTTGAAACTGTTGCAATTCTCGATCCCGGCACCGCCATCTCCTATCTGCACCCCGTTGTCCGTCATTAGCTGGTTTACTCTGTTGGTTTGACGATTGTACCTGTCCTTACACACAAGCTTGTACTCGGGGTCTCTTAACGCATGCGCTATAGCTACAACCAGAGCACGGGGTAAACAGAGGGTGTCCGTATTTTTAATCGTAACAATCCCTCTTCTTTGTTGCGATTCTTCTTTGAAGTTATTATACAGTCCGGGTCTTACACGCCCACGCCCTATAGGTACTTTAACCTTTGTACAGGTCACTCTGAAGGTGTCGTCGGCTTTAAAGGTATTTGCGTTGCTCTGGATAATGGAACCAAAGATGTTAAACAAGGCGTCCACAGTTATCGAAGAGGCCGCTCTAAAAGCAATATATCCAGGGGCGTGGTTTCGGAGATTTAAGCTCTGCATGGTGATGCCTAATTGTATGTTTTCGGTAGCGTTGTTCTTCATAGTCTCTAAGATTTCCTCTAGTCCTCGTCTGACCCACACCAGCTCGTTTTCCGCCACGGGTACGGGGTTGAAGTTGAATGTTACTCTAGTACCGTGCAAACGGAATTTTCTTACATATGTCTGGTCCGTTGATACAATACGTACGGCCATTTTACAGATACAATTCACTACAATAGATCTTAAATTAACACAGGTATATGCTATATATATATATTCAATTTGATTCTATCTGAAACAGTTTAATTTTTTGAAATAATAACTAGAATAAATACTTGAGTTGTTTTGAAAATAAAATTACTAAGATTGACAATGGTATATGTTATACAATTAACAGTTATGTGACACAGTTTAAACTTTTGAATTAATCGCTAATAATGAATCTAGTTGTTTGATAATACTCGTATTAACAAATGTATTTGCTAGATATTTATTCAAATATATGTTATGATTAAATTGTTTTCATAAATATTCAGATCTACTATAATAATATGTTATACAAATTATTCAACTCTGATTCACAAAATGATTACAAATCGCTCTGATTGACAATGGCGATTGCGTTAATATAAGACTCTAGTATATAGACTACAGATTTCACACGAGAACAAGTAACAACAAGATAGCTCACCAGAATGTTTCTTCTTCCAAAGCTGGATAGCAAGTGGTGGTTGTCCCGATGAGATTTATAAATCATAACCGTCTGCCCCCTCCATACATCTACAAATGGCATCGCCCGCCGAGATGTAATCAACAGACGTGATTATGGGATCGGTCCATCTCGCATGGACTCGTCCACTCCCCTCTCAAATGGACTCTTCCACAGCTGTGTATAATAATAGAGCTATTTGTTTACCATACCAGCCTACATAATAAATCGATAAGGTAGTCGACACAATTACAATCGCCTTGTTTCACAACAACACAGTTGTGCGGGTTATAGGCCTGTTATAACGGTCGCCAGCAGTCATTGCGGTTTTAAGATAATGTGTTACCTCTGCATGCCTGCACATGTAGGGCGCACGGTCATCCGGTTATGTAGGTCGCGTGTATTCCCTCACACGATAAGGATTTGTTGCATTGTTTATTAATTTAGTAGCATAGACAAATTTCGAGTTTGGCAATCATAACCCTTTGCCCCGCATCAGCCATATCATTTGGGGTAGAACACTCTAGTTAGGCTGGGCCTAATACCTGCATAGAGTCGCTCGAACGCGGATACGTCATCAAATATATTAAATCTTTACGTGGGCTTGATAGGTTATGCATTGGTAGATGTACCCTATAGTACCTCCCATATTATACGGTTGCCTGCCTGAGGTTCTACCTGATAGAGGAGGTTAAAATAGCTCAGATCATAAAGGGTTTGGCCAGTGGTTTACCGACGTAGTAGGCGCATTTAGGGATTCATGTATATCGGCTTAGCATAGTATGTATGTAGGCTTACATGCTTATTTGTTTAACACATTATGTGGGCTATCGTATATATTGGCTTAACATAGTATATGAATCTATGTAGGTTTACATGTATATTTGTTTAACATATTATATAAGCCTATCATGCATGTTGCCTTAACATAGTATATATGCCTACAGACCTTACAGCGACCGTTGCGTGGATCTACCGAGCCCCTGCAATGTGATAGGTCGATTCCCCGCACAGTCTATTTGAATTTACCGTATTTGTTGGTGGATTGAAATGAGTGTAAATTGGTCGGTTAAACTTAGCGTAAGACAGTGGTTCACTGTTGTTTAGTCGAAACCTTGGTCATTTGATCTAACCTATCATTTTTGATACTTTCATATATTATTATAAACTACCCTTCACCTAAAGCCTTGCTCTAGCGTGAATTTACCTAAGGCCTTTCTCCAGGGTGCCTTTACTTAAAGCCTGAATCTAGTGTGAATTTACCTCGGGCCTTTCTCGAAGGTGGCTCTAACTAGGGCCAGGCTTTACCTAAGTCCATACTCCAAGGTAGCTTTATCTAAGGACTAACTCCATGGTAGCTTTACCTAAGGCCTGGGTGGCTTTACCTCAAGCACGACTCCATGGTGACTTTTATCTAACACCCGACTCCATGGTAGCTTTACCTTTGGCCTGGCTATTGGGTGTCTCTAGGTAAGGCCTGGCTTCGGGATGGTTTTACCTGAGGCCATGCTCCGTATAGACTATACCTAAGTCCAGGGTGGCTTTACCTCAGGCTCGACTCCAGTATGACTTTACCTAAGACCCGACTACAAGGTAGCTTTACCTGAGGCTATGCTCCATAGGTAGCTTTACCTAAGGCCTGGCTGCTGGGTGGTCTTACCTCAAGCACGACTCCGGGGTGACTTTACCTAAGGCCAGGTTCTGGGGGTTACCTATGGGCAGGCCTCGGGATGACTTTTACCCGAGACCATGCTCCGTGTTAGCTTTACCTGCTCCTTGGCGGTGTTACCTCAAGCGCGGGTTCGGGAGTGACGTTTACCTAGGACACCGATCATTTTTGGCAATCTGAATACAACCCTCAGGTGATCCCACCTCCGCAACACCCCATACCGGACTCTAAACATATCCCGTACGGTAATTTGATCCAAAAGATCGATTTTTGGCAATTTCATATTTTATTTAAAAACTACCCCTAGGTGAAACTACCCCCAACCGTAGCGATAATGCACTCTAAACTCACCCTATCAGTCAAGGCACGTATTTCCAAAACTTTTTCGAAAACAACCCCCCCACCCCGAATCTACCTCCGGAGCTACCCCCAGGGATGGTCCTGAACGTAGCTGAGGACACCCCTGCACCTGGGGGTAGGTTAGGTTAGATGCAATTTGGCTAGCTTAGGTCAGTGTGTTAGAATTTATTTTTTCGAAAAACTACCCCCTACCCCTCTAAACGTGGTCGAACCCACCCCCCGAGGCTACGGTCAGGGGCGCGTCGACCTGGTGCATCATCCAAAACTACCCCTATAGTCCTAGGTTACGTACAGGGCCAGTTAGGGGTGGGTGTCCCCAAGTGTACTCATATCTACTTATATAAATTGGAAAAGTTAAAATATGTATGGAATAGTTAGCAGTAATTAAAGGTTAATTACTCGACACATGGTGTCATTTGTTCTTTTGTAGTTTGTCATTGATTAATAAATTGTTTAACTTTGTATTTTAAAACTTTCAATTCTTATTTCACAAGTAACCTAGTTCTACCTTCAAGAATAGACGACCGTCATAGACAGACAGTATATGCCTGAGCTATGACGATAGAACTAGAGCCCCGGGTAAGTAAAATTAATTATGTTGGTAATGAAGCAATTAATAACACATTACAAATAAAGGTAATACTTACCGAGGGAAAAAGGGCTAGTACGTTACAAAATCAATAAGAAACCACTCGAACTTAGAATGTTAATCGCTATCCATATGTTCAGTTAAGACTAACAGTTCAGAGAGTCCTTATGATATTTACCGTCATCACTTGTTACTGCCTGAAGGAATCACAAGCAGAAGGTTTAAAGAAATTTACTTATAGATGTTTTCTTAACAACCGCAACGCCTGCAATTTCTTGCTGGTGGCAATTGATGCAACACGCACTACAAAAATCAATGTTTTTGAATGGAGCTCTATATGTTTTCTATGTGTGTATATATGTACACACACACACACACACACACACACACACACACACACACACACACACACACACACACACACACACACACACACACACACACACACACACACACACACACACACACACATACAGGCTATATACATATATATATATATATATATATATATATATGTATGTGTGTGTGTGTGTGTGTGTGTGTGTGTGTGTGTGTGTGTGTGTGTGTGTGTGTGTGTGTGTGTGTGTGTGTGTGTGTGTGTGTGTGTGTGTGTGTGTGTTGTAACGGTCTGGATGGCCGTAAAAATTCGGAAATTAATAATTTCCTATTTTTTAAATAACAATTTTAATATTTAAATAATAAGGTTTTAATTTATTGTATAAGGAAACGTTGTAAAGAGTCAAGAAGTCAGTAAAATTTTGAATATGTATTATTAAGACAAATTAAAAATTATAATAGCATGAAACTGTAATAACTAACTAAATTTGACAAACGGGAGTGAAGTGCAAATTTTCTCAGTGCCGAAAAATGCTAACTTGAGAACTATCAGTGACATTTTGAAATGACCAGCAAGATCCAAAATGAACAATAGTGAAAACAGAATTTAAACAACTATTTTAAAATAATAGACATTTTCAGTGTTCTAAAACAGAACACAAAATTGGGGAGGTTGAATGGAATACGTTGTCCAACCCGCCCGTACAAGAAAAGAAGCACGGAGATAGCGACGAGCTTAGAGAAGGGGGAAAGGGTTACATAGCCGCAATAAATACAGGAACTTAGGGACCTGTAAGGCAGTTTGTAAAAAATGTTAATACGAGGTGCTAACGGTGGTAATGTCGGTCAGCCCCTAGGACAACCACCAAAAGGCCAGATGGGACCAAAATAGCCACATTTCCACCGTCTACTTCCATCCATGGACGAGGGCTTCAGACTCAGCCTCCATGACGTGAAATGGAGAAGGACTTCCATCGACTGACCAGGGATGGCAACTTCCGATGTCCAGGGACCGGGAATCCAGACGAGAGGACTCTAGGACCGGCAGGGAAATCCTTGGTAAGTCATTTTCTCTATTTTATTAAATAACGTCGAATTTAGTAAGGTAAAAATATTAAATTCAAAATCATCAATTAAACTTAAACAATGACTTCACTCTATGTTGAAAAATTAAATAAATCTTAAAAGTAGTAAAATTAATTAGTATAACAAAAATTTTACATAATGAATAATACATATTAAATTTACAAAGTGGTTTTGGCCATAAGCCAATCATTTTCAAAAGACCAGATTTATTGAATCATATAAATTTTAAAATTATTTATAATAAAATGTGAATTTACCAATTCAATCTTAAAATGAGAAGATAACATTTTTTATTATGTTAAATTTGGAAATAATTTTGTTTAAAAATGTGTAAATGTAATTAATGAATTATATATGAAATGTAGGATTTAAATATGTGAAAAATAACGAACTTTTAATTAATTATTTGTGAAGATAAAGAAAGAGTTAAATGTATTTTATTTGAAAAGATAATTATTTTAGTTTAAAGTTAGTAATTAAATGCAGTATAAAAACCTAACAGTATTTGAATTTATCCTGTATTGAACAACCAATAAAACCTTTTAGTTTTTCCTAACTGATAAATAATGATTATAAAATCAAAGTACAGTTTTTGTTAAATTTAATTAATTAATAAATATATAAAATTCAGAGCCTAATGTATCTTCAAACGTGTTCTCTCTTGAGAATAATTTTATTGAGCTATTCTAAAAAGTTTTTTTTTGGATTGAAGCTCAGAGATGATGTCTACTGGCAGATCATGTTTAAAGAACACAGGAGCCTTTTAAAAAAGGTATCTTAAACATGATCATACTTTGCACGTCCCCTTGCTGTGCCTGCAGATCTCATGAAGTGGTAAGATTCTTCGAAAATTTTGTGTGTTCATATAAATGTTATTTCTTTCCAGCTGACTATTTTACTGATATGTGTGACTATATACAAACCCAACAAACTTGTCAACCATCTTAGGGGAGGTCATACAAACGTTAAGGTAGAAGTCAGCGGGAATTGGCTTGCATTTAGGCGTGGTTCATTACGCGGGAACACAAGACAAATTTTAGGGATCTTAACACGGTACACAAAACGGTGTGAGCAGCAGATATATAAATATATAATGAATATTTAATTGTGCCAACAAAACAGCGAAGTGGGAGGGACGTTGCAGTGTGTGTGTGTGTGTGTGTGTGTGTGTGTGTGTGTGTGTGTGTGTGTGTGAGTGTGTGTGTGTGTGTGTGTGTGTGTGTGTGTGTATTAAAATATAAATATAAAATATTATACAATACACACACCATCAAAAACAAACATACACTCCCCACATTAGAAAACATGCAAAAGGCATTACACCTGTGAACAGCTACAAATTTTTAAACATAAAAAAATATCATTAAAGAACAAAAACAAATAAAATCCGAAAAAAAAATATTTAAACCTAATAGAGAAAATTAACACCAAGACAAACTAAATAGGTTACCACAGTGCAGTGAATCCGAATATAGATCAGTATCA
>JBAIZL010000003.1:21528872-21538872 GCA_036971475.1 Prosapia bicincta
TATATATATATATAATCATTTTCAATGTTATAATATATACTGGGGCAATAAATAGGGATCATAGATTATGATCTATACCATATCTCATGTGTATATCTCATAGGTCTATATGTCATATGTGAGAGCTGACGTCATCAGACTCACCATTAAAAAGTGGTAGTATACACTAACAAAATTATTACAAAAACTCATTATTTATGAGCATATATTATTTGAAACTGAATAAATATTACTTTTGATACCCAAAACAATGCAGCAACGAAATCATTGTAGAGTATTTAAAATCGAAAAATCTGTCGTGTAAATGTTTTGTAAAATATTCATTCCAGGCAAACGTTTGGTTACTTAGACTGAAAACTGAAAATATGTTGATTTTATTGAAGTAAACATTTGAGTTTCATCCCTTTATTATTTTCATGCTATATAATTTACTTTTTCCTTAATGAAATCTTTAGTGACGTATTTAAAAATTGCAAAAGCTATTGGTTTGGTAAACGCTTGAATTGTATTTTAAAAGTCTTAGATTCTTTACACCATATAGTTTTGCTAATAGTAGTAAATTTGATTTATTCCGGAATAAGTGTTTAGTTGGTAGCGTTGCTGATGGACTGCAGAATGACTAAGCTTTTGTTACGGTCAAGGCTACGCGAATCTCCGACTTTAGAATGGCGGTTGGTAATTATAAATAGAGGCGCCGGTCCCATCTCAAACCATTCTGCAAAGATGCAGCCTTTGATCGCGGTCGTTCTCGTTTCCTTCGCTCTCGGTTTAGCCAGTGTAAGTATTGACACATTCAACGTATTCAATTGTTTAACATTAACTTTGGTTCTCGAAAAGGTTTTTCTTTCAAGTAATGTACGTTTAATCATTAGGAACACCGAAAATACTGAATGGGTTTAATATCGTAGATAATTACTGATTTAGAATTATTTTGAAATATTTTCTTTTCCAAATTGGAGAAGCCTTTTTATTCATAAAAGGAAAATAGGCCTTTGGTACAATAACAGTGTAATTTCTAACATTCGCCTACTTTGTAATATTATTTTAAACTTGTGATGATGTAAACCACAACGTGTAATCATCCATTGAATTTACATTTTGTCAATTTGTTATACATGTTAACATTATTAAAGCTTATTACCCAAAGTATAAAAATATAACTTTTTGTCAATTTATTGTCATGTTAAAACTTTGAAATCTCTATAATCCAAAGTATAAAAAATTACCTTTTAATATTCTATTAAATATGTATCATTTTTAAAAGTTTTTGTTTGGAAAGTAGTTTAAAATTTTAACATTAAACTAATCAAAAAATAACATCACTGGTATTATTTTACTTGCCAAAATTATGTTTCGTAGGGTAATTGTAAAAGTGGACTACTTAATAAAATTATGGAAGTTTCCTAAACAGTATAGTTATTAGAAGTAGTAAAACTTAAAATCTCATGGAAGCAGTAATTTAGATAGTGACATTTGGATAGTATGTTTTATCCAAAAACTATCAATTTTATTTTATGTTTATATTTTGAAATCAATTTTATTCTAAGTGTGTGGTGTTACAGACACCAGAAACAATAAAGTTTAACCTTTTGAAATATTACATTTAAAAAATTGTATTTATCACTTTAAAAGCTTAAAAACTTTATAACTCCAGGATAAAATATCGTTTAGAAGTATTACTATTTAAAATAAGAAAGATGTTTAAACTTGTTATTAAAAAAAAATACTTAAAGTTAAACTCTATTTAATATTAAACTAAACAAAACAACAGTGGAATTAATTTACTTACCAAAACGATAGTATAAAAAATAGTTTTACCAAAGATATTGGCCTGAAATAAACAACCATACACAAAATATGAGGTCAAAACAACCAAAACATAAATACGTTCTCTTATATACACTGTCGATTTAGGTGGAATAGGTTTGGATATTCATTATAATAAAAACTATGAACGATTTATTGTGAGAGTTTATGTTTATGTTTTTTATTTTATGGGATATATAACAAAAAGTGTTAGTTTTTTACCAAATCATGTCCCATCATTAATGTATATGAATTTCCGTACGTAAACCAAATTTCAGGAAAACAAAATCTATATTTTGCTGACGCCTTATTCCTTTAAGACCTACTAAATTACCAATTGAAATTGAATAAGAAGAAAAAAGTAGTAGTAAATTGATATTTCAATATGTAATTGGAATTATAAATGTAGACTGTTTTAAAAAAATATGTTATTATTGACATTTTAGTTTCTTATTTTATACATTTTGTTTTTTTATTTGTTAAGGCTGACATAGACAGAGAAAAGGCAAAGAAGATATACGATGAATGCAAGGCGAAAACCGGAGCAACAGAAAGTCAGTATTTTACATAACTATTATTACTATAAAACAACATTCACTATAAGTAGAAACTTTAAACAATAGAGAGAACAATAAACAATAATTAATTCAAAATAATAAAAAAAATACTACAAATATTTACACAACGTTTATGTAAATTACGCTATTACAGTTACCATTATGAGTAGATTGTAAAAAAAATTGATAAAATAAAAAATGGAAATTGTTTTTTAAAAAAGGTTTTTTTTAAACATTCTGATGATGTAAATGTGTTAGCGAAATGTATATAAAGGTTTTGCAAATATTGGTAGCAAGGGCTTATGTTACGGTCTTTTAAATTAAAGTAGATACAAAATTAACAAGTATAATACCGCATGTTTCAGTGTTATTAAAATCTATAATGATTGTGAACAAATTAAGTTATTTTTTAAAAATGTTTTTACAAATTAAAATAGTCTTACAATTATATTATTTTAAGCAGAGTAGTCTTATATACTAAACTAATATGCGGGCAAATCCAAGAAATTATACAGATTTTTTTTAATGAAATATATGAATATTTAAATTACTTTACAATTATAGAAAGAAAAATAATCTTCAATTGTCTACATAGATAAAAATTCCGATTTTAAACTTGATATAAAAATTTTAGAATCACAGCCTACATTATTTATGTGCATATCTGTTCTCTAGATTTCTCAATAAATCAGTAAGATTTAACTAAAATATGAGAATAAAAATATTTATTAAATATTAGTTGTAGCCAACAATTGATGTTTTCATTTTGAACTAAATTTAATAAAACGTGGGAACGATATTTCGTTCCCAATATCAAATCATGTTAAACATTTACTTCAAAATTAGAAAATTATTTAAAAATATGTGTATTCAGAGTACATTTGTGTTACAAGACACATGTAAATGCCGCTTTAAATCAAACACATTTTTTAAAAAAATATATCACTCATTTCATATTAGTTAGAAATGCTTTTAGCGTCGAAAATATAAATTTACGAAATACTGTTCTTAATAATTACCTCTTTTAGAATAAATATAATTCGAAGTTAATTGATTCCGAGTAGATTTGAATTTTGTTCTACGAAACGTTTTGTGGTAGACAATTCTATACAGGTTACTCTTTATTACATCCGGGTTTTTATTGGGGTCCATGTTTCTCACATGAAGAAGCTATATTATAGCAAAAAGAAAATAGTAGCGTTATTCATATCTAAAATTATAATAATTACTGCATGTATATAGTTTCTTATAATACTTTTCTACACTCTTTTACGAAGAAAAACACATTTTTCATGATTTTATACTAGAAGCCAACTACAAATAAGTTATTCAAGAATTTTGACATGTGAAAAATTATCTGTAATTATTAATTAAAATATAATTAATAAACATGACATAAATTTTGTATTTAAAATGTTTTCTAGTTGATTTTATTCATATTTCTATTTGACTAGTATACTCGTATGTAAATTGCTTCAGTAAATATTTGTAAATTTATTGCAACTGTTTTCTTTGTTAATTTATCTTATTTAAAGAGTGTTTTATAATAATTTCACGAGAATAATAAGTATTTACGTTGTGTAGGAAAGCTACAATTTATCCTAAAATCAATTAACTGTTAGTATATTATAGGATGTTATTCGGTTATTACTGGGGAAATTGATTATTCATCTTGGAGTAAAGGTTTACTCGACTTTGTGATAATCTGTGAGATACTCGTACATTAAATATCCCTCACATAAACATTAAATATCCCTAACTCTCATTTAATAGTAGCCTTACATAATTTGATATGACTAAATACAAATATTTTGTGGCATTACGTTTTCAAACTTTATTTAAAGTATTTGTATATTTATTTTTTAAAAATTAAAAATAACTGAAACACAATTTTATGACTATAATTCTAGAAACATTCGTTAGAATGTTATTCATTATTTTCGATTTCGTAGGAAATTTAATTTTTTTGATAATGTAAATCATAAACTATTAATCTTAATACCTTAAATGGTTTAAGGAAAGTTGTAAAATTTCTAAATGCAAACACTTATCTTTATTTACTTGACAGGTGAAGAAGATATCATTGACAAGAAAATAATTCCTACCACCGACGCTGGAAAGGTAATAAGTTTTATAATTGAAAAATGGTATATCTATATTATAGTGAAACGATAGGTAGTGCGTGAGCATGCAAATATAATATAATATTGTATGATACATTACATTTATGGACCGTTAAAATATATAGATTTTTTGATTTATATATATTTTACAATCTATATATTTTAACGTTCCTTAAACATGTATTATATAATATTCTTTCAGTACACACACACACACACACACACACACACACACACATACACACACATAAAAATATTTCATATACATCAATAGTTTTAATTTATATATTATTCATGAAGTATATATAGTTATATATGTATATACATATATATATATATATATATATATATATATATATATATATATATATATATATATATATATGTATGTATGTAAATGTGTATATATATATAAATATATATGTATATAATTATTCGATAAAAATATTTCATATACAACAATAGTTTTAATTTATATATTATTCATGAAGTATATATAGTTATATGTATATATATATATATATATATATATATATATATATATATATATGTATATGTATATATAAATATATATATATATATATATATATATATATATATATATATCTGTAATTTGTATAATTTAAAAAACTATAAAACAAGATCTATTCTTTAAAAAAAAAAAATAATAATATTACACTTTATGTAATAATTTACTAGAATTTAAGGCAGAAATCGTTCATTAAAGAAACAAGTAGTAGTAGTGGTAATAGCTCGTGATGCTCAACTTACAGTGAGATTGTTTGATAAGGAGGTGCAGTTCTTAACGCTTACTATTCAGGATTAATTGCACAGTAAAGTATTATGTGAAAACATTTTTAAAAATGTAACCATAAAAATCAAACAAATATAGTGTATGATTGTATTATCAGGCGTAACTATATTTATAAACACAACAAATATATACAACTCACTATTATAAAACTTTAATCTCAAACGCATTTTAATGAAAATATCAGTGTCGGCGGTATGTGATCGGGGCCCCTCTGCGATGAGAAATCTGTAGCCCACTGCCAAGAGAAATCTGGAATCCTATTTAATAAAATGAGTGTCAACCCGATTTTTAAGATGCAGCGCAAAGCCCATAATATTTTCACTTATTAGGCCTATAACATCACTAGCGTCTATGACCGAAAAAACATTTCAACGTTGACGTAATAAACAGTGTAATAACTTTATAAGTTCACAATATCAAGAGCACAGTGGTACAATATATTACAATGAAAATATTGGAAAGAACCCCAATACCACAAAAATAATAAAAAAATAAGAAATAAAACAACTTACTTAAGATTAAACCCTTATGTACATTGCGATGACCATGTCATCATTATCAGAGGGTCTTATTACAAAATTCAATCTAGCACACAAGAAGTTACAAACTAATATGATGTTCTAGGATCATTCTAGTTTGTAACTTCTTGTGAGCTAGATTGTATTTTGTAATAAGACACTCTGATGATGATGACATGGCCATCGCAATATACATAAGGGTTTAATCTTAAGTAACTTGTTTTATTTGAAATTTTTTATTATTTTAGTGGTATTGGGGTTCTTTCCAATATTTTCATTGTAACTTTATAAGTTGTTGATTAAATTGCGCGAGCACGGAACATTAGTGATTATATATTTCTGCTGTGTGCAGGGAGTCAGCGCCAAGTTTAATATTGTTACTACAATTCGGTTATACTGCATTCATTCATACTCGAGGTGGATCTTCCGGCCACGGAGTGACAAGAAGCGCCTCAGTCTTGTGAGGCGGACGGAAGTTGGACAGCTAAGACGATTCAATCAATGACTCTCAGTAATTGTTTGGAGATTACTACGTCGTTTCCATTTGCATTTACGCTTAATTTTTTTATTAATTTTGCTGCAGCAGTTGGGGCCTCCTGAGCGTGGTGTTGTGGGGGACCTATCGCTGCCACTGACAATATGTCATAATCATCAGTGATTCTATCACAAACATGTAACTTGAGTTAAGAAATGAATCATAACCAATAATATTTTAAATAATGGTAAATGTACTGTTAAATTTTTATAGGACATGATCCATTTCTTTAATTAAAGTTATATGTTTGTGATGGAATCACTGATGATGATGACATATTGTCATTGAAACTCGTTTGAGATTAAAGTTTTATAACTGTGAGTTGTATATATTATATTTCTTGTGTTTAAAACTTTAATTAACAATGAAAGCTTGAATATTTGTTTATAACTATATTTGTTTGTTTGTGTATTTTTAAAAGATACAATAAACATAATATCAGCGTCTGACAATCTTTTCTGCTGCTCTTCTTGCTGCTCCTTATTTGGACAGAGGAGCTAGCAAAGTGTTATTATTGAAAAAAAAATAATATAATTGTTTTAAAATCAAAGTAAAATTAATGAATTAGAAGAAATTATTAAAAAGAAAAGGAAAAGTATGATAAATTTAAATATAAATATAAAAACTCTATGATCTATCCAGTTACTAATGTTGTTTTTTGTTTTTGTTATTTTAGTGCCTCATCGAATGCGCATTGTCTGCTAAAGGAGTTGTAAGTTGAAACAATGTTATTTTTAATGAATGCCTATTACTAAAAATGTGTTACTATTTTAACACAAATAAACGTAGTAAGTGGCTAAACGATTGACACTTATTATATGAGTTAGAAATTCAATACGTATATGTATTCTTTTAAACATAATTATACATTTTTGTTAACGTGAGTCGTTAGAGAAACATAGATTGTAATTGGTAATGTATAGACGTAAGTTTGTTTGTAGAAGAAACACTAAACAATGTACTTATTTGTATATAGATTTTTGTTTAATAACGGGAAGCCATAAAATAATTTTAATTGATTTCAAGTAATTCTTTAGTAGGTACTTAATTTTTGTTTGTTTTTTTTTTAAATAAGGGTATTAATGTCTATCGGCATTATGAGTGTTATTACCTACGGAAGATGAAAATGATCGTGATGTAAGATAGGGGCATGACACCCCTCTTCGAGAATATGTAAAGGGATTTATCATTACCATTACAGGGTGCGTATTGAAGTAGAACTAGGTTTTTCGGGGTGATAAAGAGGTGATAATCCCTTAGTCCCCTTGAAAGCATAAGGATTATAAAGATATTTCAGTTGTAAATAATGATATTGATAAAGAATAGTATTATTATTTGAGTTGAAAATACTGGGATTATTGAAGCATCGGACGTCTGAATTTCGTCGAATTTCCATTTCTGAAAGATCTTGAGGAAAGGTAATGTCTTAAAAGGTCGGAGGAGAAGATATCTAACACTTTAGGGATAAAAGTAGATGGAAGAATTGGAAGAATGTGGGAATACAGTGACTTTAATAAGATTTGTTAATACAAAAAATGGCTTCACATTTAGTTTGATCACATTTAGTAGCATTGATATAACTTGTAAAAGAGGTTATATGAGTTACCAATAACAAATATTAAATCAGAAATGCAGTTGATTACAGTCTTCAATATAAGAATGTAATCTAAGTTGAAGTAGTCAGTTAGTTTAGACTCTAAACGCTGCTAATGTGTGCTGTCATACTACGCTTACGATATGTACTGCCACACTATATTACCCAGGCACTAGGACACTCATATTTACTGGCCGAGTCGACTAAGGATACTGGATACTGCAGGGCGCGGTGCGACGCGGCTGGGCGACACGTTTTTCCTTGCCTCGCCACGCCTTGCCCAATGGTTAGCAGGAGCATACGTCACGGCACAGCAATGGATCCCCAGTCAAAGTATGTTTTTTGGCTCTAAACACTATTTTAATACAAATTCATATGACACAATTTATTTTCATATCACAAAATTCTTAGGACACCTCTACCTTAATTACTAAGTAGCTTAACCTAACCTATAACTTTTCACCCGGTCCGAACTCCCAAAATAGTCATACAATAGTCAAGGATATAGAAAAACTAACTTCTCAAAAGTATGGTCAAGCTGCATCAGATAGTTCTGTCTGTTTTATGTTTGATCGGAGTGTGCTCACGTCAAATTTTTATATCTTTCTGTTTCACTAACTTTAGAGAAATTTGAACAAGAAATTAATACGTATTTGGAAAAAACTATATTTATATCAATTGTCATCCACTACAGGTTAAAAAAATATATTTGAACTTGATTGGATGAATAAAAACGTATTTAATTAAAGATTGAAAATTTGTAAAAGATATATTTGTAGGAGAGTGTGGGCTAATAGAAGGGATTCAATAACAATCTACTGCAAATTGCTGCTAGAGTGCTTCTTTTACTATAAAATTAATTCCCAGGGTACAAAACACTTATCCGCGCTATCCCCCCGCATGCGCAGAACAATTTGTCTTATGCCTTTTGCCCAACGGACGAGGCAGTACAAAGCGCCTTAAGGCACTGCCTCGCCTTGCCTTGCCGTGTCTGATCCAGTGTGCGGCAGCTCCATTTAAACCAATCTAAATCACTTCACTTAAGGTGATTTAAGATTCCTTAAGGCAAAACCTCACGCCGGGCTACGCCGCGCCACGCAACTACACGCCGCTCAGTTCCTTGTCCAGTGTGGGCCCGGCCTATAGGATAAAATGTCGGTGCCCAGTCGTGGAATAGGTAAGTCAGTAAGTTGTCCTTCAACCCTATGAAGGTTGTGATTTAAACGAATTTCCAGATAGTTTTCCAAAAGTTCCTTGTGTGGGATAGGGAAAAGTATTTTTCCTAATTGCTTTGTTTGGAGTACATCTTGTTCTCTTTATAGCAAATTATAGGAAGGACGATAGTTGCAGGAGTATATAAAGGTCAGGAGGGGGACAAGAATGCTTACATTAAACTAGACCAGCTCTTTGTAGAGGTTAAACAAAGAAGTCTACACGTGAGGAGTAACCGATTGTGTATTTATGGTGTTAAAGTGTATGTTGCGAGGGCCACATACCGAGCCACTTTCATTATGACTACTTTACACGCTTACCCTATAGTCGGTATAATAATATGTCACAACGCTATTACATTCTAATATTATACTGCATTGATTGTTGTACATTAGTGTTATTTATTTACAATTAAATTAGTGTAAAATATAATTTATTTATTACTTTTCAGTTGAAAGACGGAAAAATTGATATCGAAGGATCGAAAAAAATAATAGAAAAAATTCACGCCGACAACCCAGAAAAAGTTGCAGAAAGTGTTAAAGGGGTAGAAGAATGCGCAAACAACAGTGAGTACAAGGGTATACATCTATAGTTTTAAAATATTTATTTTAAAATTCTGAACTACCACCTAACTGTACATATTTGTTTTATATATATAAACAAATTCACGTGTTCTACTATGCTAATAATGAAGGTTGGCAAAAATATCAATTTGAACAATATAGAACATTCTATTTGATGACTGAATTTTGATGAAAAAATGTCTAACAAAGTATGTATATAATAATAAGATATACGCGCAGTATACACGCACGCATTCATAAACACACACACACAC
>JBAIZL010000003.1:21543872-21601372 GCA_036971475.1 Prosapia bicincta
AAATATTGATGAAATATTAAATTGTATCAGTAATATACACGAAAATATAAAATTTACTCATGAATTTGAATAAAAAAATTAACTAAATTATTTAGATATTAAAATTACTAGAAACAATGAAAACTTTTAATAAAATATGTATAGAAAATCAATGCAGACAAATCAAATATACAAAATTATTCAAATAATTCATATAGTCAAAAAATTGCAGCGCTGTATAATTTATTATAAAGAGTGCACAAAATACCAATGAACTTGAATGCATAAATGAAAAAGAAAAATATAATATATCAAGTTCGATTGAAAAATGGATATAAAAAAAACTATAGATAAATTAAATAATAACACAATAAGAAAACAGAAAATCGACAGTAACATTGTACATAATACGAGAGAAAAGATTTGGACAACTTTTACATTCACTGGTAACGAAATAAACAAAATTACAAGATTATTTAAAGAAACAAATTTACAAATTACTTACAAAACTGACAATAAAATTAAAAAATTAATAAACAATAACAAAAATCAAAATAATATGCACGAAAGAAATGGTGTATATAATATAAAACGTAAAGATTGTAAAAAATTATATGTAGGACAAACAAAAAAGAAATTAAAAGAAAGATACAAAGAACATTTAAAAGCCTATATTAAACAAAACATATACAAATCAAATTTAGATACTCATTGTATTATTAATAGACACGAATATCCTGAAACAGAAAATATGAAATTAATAAAAGAATTAAACAAAGGATTAAAGATGAATATATGTGAAAAGTTGGAAATTTAAAAACATAAAGTTAATGATAGATTAATTGACGAACAGATTCAAGTGAGATCAAGGCACCAAACTATTTATAAAGTCATTGATGTTATAGAAAAATTACTTAAAGTGCAATACTTATAAACATATGGTTGTTTGTAGTACATATGATTTAATTTTTGTAAAAACATTTTGTTAGGGCATTATTTTTTCTGAAGATGCTGGTACTGTTTTATCGGCGAAAAGCTTTGAATAATATATGTATTAAAAGTATTCTTGTTTTTGAAAATTTTTTAATTTAATATATATATATATATATATATATATATATATATAAATTTATAATATATCATGTATGTGTCTCCGTCTACACATTAGCGAATATCCTCCCAAGGTGAATGCATGGAAGAATTCTGGACACAAACATGGCATCCGAAAACAATGGATACGATTTAGTCGGACAACAAAATTACACCAGGTTTCAACATTAGACGAGCCAAAACGTTTATGTAGCCAGGCAAAAAACTTAGTGTATTAGGTCTATAAGAAATCTCTTAATAATATTCACCATTTCAGTTTAGTGAAGCACTTTGTAACAGAGACTAAAAGAAAAAATAGTTGACAAATAACTACTCTTATAGGCATGACATGAAATGCTCAGTGCTTTAATGTGTTCTTGGCGCTGTCAGCGATCATGAAGAATAGGTGTATTATGAGCTATTGTATTGTTACAGTTATTTAATTGACGCTAATTACTTGGCTAGTGACATCAATGAGTGGTGCGTGACCAAGTTAGCTGTGCTGGTAAATATTTACTCTGCTATAAATAATTTCCTGATAGTTCCGCAACATGCAGCTCTGACAGCACCAAATCTTTAGAAAGGATGGAGTCCTGTAAAGCGCATGGGTGGAGGGAGTCGATATAACATCTAAGAAGAGCGAACGGAAATTATTTCAAAACTTTGAGCCGAATGTAAAAGTGGAATATGTATATATATAATATCTTTTCTTGTATAATAATTGAAAACAACTAAGATAATTCAAATACTTTTACTCAAAGCTTTTTGTTTATAAACAGTGCCAACATTTTGGATAATTTGGACTATTTATCAACGAAAAGCTTTGAATAAAACTTAATAAATAATTTTTGTATTTGAATAGCCTCAGTTGTTTTATATATATATATATATATATATATATATATATATATATATATATATATATATATATAAATATATATATATACATCCCGCTATCAATATGGCAGCATTTCATTTTACAACCTTATGGCAGCCACATGAAAGAGTAGAGTATAAATGTTTTTCGTCGTGTATAATTTATTTCTAATAAACATGATACTACTCCATATACTTTAATTTTATAAAATCATAAAAATACAAAATTGACTGAAGTACTATCAATACGGCAGCATTTCATTTAGGCATCAATATGGCAGCCAGTGTATATTTTCGTTCAGTCTAATAACAATATGGCAGCCGGTGTGTATATTATTCCCACGCTACTAACGATACGAGAACCAACAGTGTTGCCAGTATGGTGCTACTATCTGACTAGTCAAATGTTTAGACTCTAAGACACGTGTGTGTAATCACGGTAAAAACACAAACATTAGTATGGCCCTTCTTCATTTCAGCTGGCCAATTATTTACTCAACTCACATAAGTCTTAGTTGTTAGTTTTCATAAACGTGTACAACTATCGAAAGCTGACGGGAATACAAGTGTGTGCCTCTACAGGAGTAGCAAAAGGATCAATTAGGGTAAAATATCGGAACAAAAAAAAAGCTAGGAAATAATCAATTGGGATGTTTTTAAGGATGCTGAGTTCACTACTGTGAACAAAATTAAACGGGGATGAACAGGTGGGGCTCTATAGGAGTTATAAAGGAGGATTTTGACTTGGGGTCAAAATGACAAAAGCCAAAAAAAAAACTAGAAAATGATTAGTCGGAGGGTTTTAATGGTGCTGAGTCTTTTACCGTTATCGAACGTAATGGGGATACACAGGTGATCCTCTATGGGAGTAGCAAATGATGAATTGGAGTATAAATGTGATAAGGCAAAACAAAGCTAGAATATGATCAATCGTAGTGTTTTGGAGATAGCTGAGTCCAATACCGTCTTCCATATTAATCGGGAATGCACGGATGTGGCTCTACGGGAGTAGAAAAGGGGTAGAATTGTGGTACAATTGTCAGAAGGCAAAAAAACAATTGAAAATGATCATTCGGGTGGGTTTTAATGGTACTGAGTCTTTCACCGTTATCGAACGTCAATGGGGATACGCGGGTGACCCTCTATGGGAGTAGCAAATGATGAAATAGAGTATAATTAATTGTGATATGGCAAAACAAAGCTAGAATATGATAAATCGTAGTGTTTTGGAGGGTTCTGAGTAGAATACCGCCGTCAATATTATAATGGGATGCATGGGTGTGGCTCTACGGGAGTAGAAAGGGGATGAATTGGGGTAAAATTTTCAGAAGGCAAAAAAACAATGGAAAATGATCACTCGGGTGTTTTAAAGGTGCTGAGTCTTTTACCGTTATCGAAAGCCAATGGGGATACATAGGTGATCCTCTATGGGAGTAGCAAATGATGAATTGGAGTATAAATCTGAAAACGCAAGACAAAGCTAGAGTATGATCAAACGTAGTGATTTTTAGGTCGGTGAGTCCAATACCGTCTTCCATATTAATCGGGAGTGCACTGGTGTGGCTTTAAGGGGGTGGAAAAGGGGTAAATTAGGGTAAAATTGTCAGAAGGTAAAAAAAACAATTGAAAATGATCATTCGGGTGGGCTTTAATGGTGCTGAGTCGTTTACCATAATCGAACGTCAATGAGGATACACGGGTGACCCTCTATGAGAGTAGCAAATGATGAATTGGGGGTATAATTGTGAGAAGGCAAAAAAAACTAGAAAATGATCAATCGTAGTGTTTTGGAGGGTGCTGAGTCCAATACTGTCTACATTATTAAATAGGGATGCTCGGGTGTTGCTCTACGAGAGTAGAAAATTGCTAATTTGGGGTAAAATTGTCAGAAGGCAAAAAAAATATATATATATAATGATCACTCGGGGAGTTTTAATGGTGCTGAGCCTTTTACCGTTATCGATCGTCAATGGGGATATACGGGTGATTCTCTATGGGAGTAGCAAATGATGAATTGGAGTATAGACCTAATTGTGAGAAGAGAAGGTAAAATAGAGGTAGAATATTATGACTTGTAAAGTGAAAGATTCAACCAAATAAGATTTTATTTTGGTATTTTTATCTTTTGGAGGGAATGAACTAGCTGAAGTAAATAGATACTATTATGAAGTAACTATCATAGTCCCTGTCACACGATTAAAACTGATAATACTGAATGATGTGTTCATCCTTCAGAGATCGAAAATAAACATTATACAAACACGTTCATGACGGGTTCAATCCCAGGCGCTAATTGGTCACGTGTTACAATGTGAAATTTATACCGCCATTTCTCCATCTACTTTCAACATACAACCACACGGGACATCTCTTTACAATCAGTCTCGTTTCGGCTACAATAGTACATAGTTGTCTTAAAAATTGTCACATTGATTGTTACAATTCTATTATTTGTTGTTATTTTTAATATGAATTAACGAAATGAAACTTCACAAATTTATTGTTTTTAATAAAAACAAATGTCCACAAATAAATTTAAACCCTCAATTTAAGTCATTTTGTCTATTTAGGTTAGTACACACGGCACTGTCTTATAAAAGGTATTACTCTCTTTGACGTATGTTTGGTAAAAAAGGGAGACACTTGCTAAATCTATGCCTTACGGGTAAATCCACCGCCGCTAGGTTGCTATTTTAAAATTTCCCCGCCCCATTGAAGGTTTTCAGTGCTCTGTCGAGTTTTAGAAATAGTTCTCCAGTTCTGTCAGTAAACATAGTGTCATGGTAACAAAAATACGGGAGTGCATGTAGACGATTGTATTGTGAATATCAGCAGGTTAGGTGTAGACCGGTATCCATCGATCATCTGGTTTGGTTACATGTTTTCAAAACCCTCAATAGATCTGCAAATAAATGAACGGTTTCATCTTTAACAATATTCAACCTAGATTTCCAAGCGTGCACTGCACGGAATAAAGGCCAAGCACGAATTCAATTTTTTTCTTCTGAATTTCTCATTTAATTATCAGTCTTAGAGTTAGTACACTAACTTCTCCTATATCCTTACTTTACGAAAATACATTTATTCTCATTTAATGTATTATATCTCATTGAGCTTTCTGCCACAATTTTTAAGTTCTATTTCTTTCGTGTTACAATCTTTTAAGAGTTTTTGCAGTTTAAAAACGATTTTGCAGAATTTTTAGACTAATACATCGAATTTTCTTCAACATTTCTTCTTCAGTGTATTAAAAAAATGAAATTTTCAATAATAAATTTTTACTGCTTGTAAAAAAATAATAAAGGATAAGTAAAGGGTTAGCATAAAGTTTATTTACAGTAAGTTTTTAAAGTTAGGCCTATAGTAGAAAAACAACAAATATTGTATCACCTTTACCTCAGGTAGGTAACCAGAAAAATCTACCTATATTGTACATTGTAAATAAAAGAAGGCTTTTATTTGGTCGAATTCCATCTAATGTTAATTTCTTGTTCACGTAGGCCTGTAGAACACATCTATATTTATAGGTTCAAACGAACACAAATTACCATTTTCGGATAAAAAAATTAAACATTGAAATAATAGTATTTCTGTACTTACGACAGCCAAATGTAACAAAAAAACTGTTTTATTTTTCTGTGAGCATATGCTTTAAAAGGGTGCATATAGTATTCTAACAAGGAGTAAAATTTTCACGAAGATATGACATTTTAGTGCCAATACCAATCAGTATAAACATTTCACCAAGATAAGGGCAAAACATTTTAGGTATTTATTCAAGGATTCATGTATCATAGGTGGTTTTGTGCCAATAAAACTAGAGTGCAGTTCAGGCGGTTTAGGCAATGGTAAATATACTTCTTTACTTCTAGATCTCTAAAGAATATAATATTATGTAAGGATATAGTTCTTCCCAATGTATATTGCATTGTAGCTAGGCATCAGGGTGAAAAACGATTTCGGTAAGCAATGTAATACATCTATTTTATTTATCCACCATATTTGATTTGTCATAGTTATTATAGGTACAATTGTGTTTGAGTAAAGACCTATTTTTTCTAAAAGTTTCTCTTTAACTACATTCATTAAATTTTCCTGGTAGTCGTTGTTGCCAGGTTAAAAAATTTATTTAATTCCTCCCTTAGATATGTTCCTAAAGGATGACATTTCACCTTGATTGTGATGTTACTTTCATCAAGACAGGTTGAATGCACCTGAAAATATATCTGATAAGTTTTAAGTATATTTTAATCTTCTTCTTTAATTCTATCTTTAGCCGTATCCCTCCTGGTATCTACAATTTGATTTATTATTATTATGGTGAAAAACTTTACAAATATTTTGACGAATATAGCTGAGGAACCAGTCTTCAAAAACTAGCTGTAAAATAGCGTTATGCAGAGTAACATAATGAAATTAGTCACTATGATGGTATTTCTTGTTAAAAAAACAAGACGTAAAAGATAATGACTGTTTTGTAGATTTTTTTTCACTTTAAAAAATCTCTCCGTTCTTCGGTCGACATGTTACATACATTTTTATAGTTAGTATCAGAATGATTTTAGTTAGTTCGGCTGTGTCTGATCTCAAGACAAAGTCTGCTAATACTCAATCACTTCTCAAAACTGTCTCTTTTGTTTATATATTTTACGAATCCTACCACTAGCAATACCAGTTAATAAATAACTCCTAATTACAAACTTAATATTTCAATTTGAGTATTCTCTATTTTTCGTTGATAGAAAATTACTTCAGTTAAGCAACCCTAACCAAGAGCTTATAAAACGTTTTGTAGTCAATCTTTAGACGTTGATAATCATAAATATTTACTACCGATGATCACGGTAATTTTTCACTATACTTCATGGTACTTCGTTTTATTTTTATGGTAGGCGAACAAAAAGACTATCTACGATCAAAACATTGGGCGTCCTGATAAAGAACACAACGGGCATCGGCTTTTTTTTAGCTATAATTGCCGACACTTAGTATGGTATTTATATCGTATGGTATCCCCGCAAGCAAGAATCAGTACAGTAGTCTTGAAGAGCCAAGCAACATTAATTTATGTATATACTGTAATCAATAAAGCTACGTATTTTGTGCATTCTTAATTATAGTACTAGGGTTCATTGGAACTCCTGTTTTTTTCTAGTGTAGGGCCTACAGGAAGCTATTTCCGTGTAATCCAAGTTTTCGGTAATCCGACGGTGTCTCGGTCCCATCTACCTCGAATTATCCATGCACTACTGTATTTGTTTCCGTACCAATGATCACCGTACTTGAAACAGTTTTTCATGCAACTCTAAAGTGAGTGAATATCTCATAGACATTAAAGTTACTCTTGGGACTAGAATATCGAGGATAAACATAATAGATTTATTACATTGCTTACCGAAAACGTTTTGATTCTAGCTACACTGCAATATACATTGGGAAGAACTATATCCTGACATATAATCTTCAGAGATGTAGAAATAAAGAATTTTAAATATTTACCATTGCTTAAACCGCCTGAACTGCTTTCTAGTTTAATTAGCATATTAACACCTGTGATACAAGTATCCTTAAATAAGTACTTAAAATGTTTTGCTCTTATGGTCATAGAATGTGTGTATATATCCACGTGTTCTATCTTTGTTACATTATTTATATTTTTTAAACTATTTTAAAATATTTTGGATGAAAAAAATTAATATAATGTTATTATTGTTACAAAAATTATGTTGTATGGCCTATAAGTAACGCTAGTTCTTTAATACCTTGGTCATTCATTTGGAAGAGTTGAGATATTGTTGCCAAGTGTTTCATTAGAGTCCTCGAAGTAAGTACTTCAGGAATTTGTAAACATGCTATTTTAGCATGCTTTCATAAAACTTTATAAACAATTATGGGGTTACTGGTATTTGTGTTTGCAAACACGCAAATGTTATCGTCAAGAACGGAATTATTTCTTGAAGCTATTAGCATATAAATATAAAATTATAATATAAAAAAAATCTCATAAAAATTGACACTCGGTAGTTTTTGAGACTGTACCACTCCCCTTATATTACATCTGTCAATTCCTTTGAACATAACTGTTGTTTCGCTGGAAAGGACATACAGCTGTGGATTCGCGACCTTATCTTGGAGAGAACTATGATAAATATTTACAGACACAATTGTAATATGTAAACATAAACAGCCGACACTCCGAAAGCCATTCTGACGTGTTTGTTTACTTCATGGCACACCAAACTTATCTTAATGTTCCGGTCAATGCATCTCATACTTTTCCCTTGGGGCTCTTAGATACTACAGGATCGATTAAGTATTTATTTTTTTAACTTAACTTGCTTTTCAAATTAATTGTCATAGCATCTCTATCCGATTTTAAGAATCTAAAAGTGACTATTTGCAGTATATTGTTACAATTTGGTAACATTGCAAACATGTTAACACTAGTCTGCAACACATATATTATCAGATGTAACACTTAATATGCCCTACGCCATATATATATTCACTAAATGTTAATACCAATGTATTCAATAAACATAGACTACCAGCGGCTAAAGTCGAGAATATAAACAAATTATTCCGTCTTTATACGACCATTTTGACGTTGGGAGAATACCATAAATTTACGTTTACGCCGTATGTAAATGAGAGAAAGGGATGGAAAAGATAGAATGCAGAAAGTCAGTTTTTCGGGCCTTCGTCCACGAGAGTACTTGTGGAGTGCGAGCCTTTATCTTTGTTTGGCTTGGACCTATGTTTGCTTACACCAGACAACCTGATATCGTAATATAAACTGACAACACTCGCACAGATGTCATTTAGGTTCTTGTTTGTATACAATACAGAGATTAACGATGGATGATTCAGTATTTATTAACAACTATTTCAATTACCGTCCTGCAATTTCTGTCACAATACTACTGTCGTTGTAGCTCACAGGTACGAAATGTCTAAGTGTGATTTATTGTGTGGTTTAACAATTTATCTTGCATTTACTTTATAAAAATTGTTTTTGAATATTCTGATTGCCTGTGCCTAGTAGGGTAAACGTAGTTTTATGAGATCAGTTATATAATATTTACTAATTGAAAACTGTAGTACATAAAACCTACAGATTTTAGCGCAGTTTAGTTAAAAAGACTTATAATCGCACGATAATTAACATACACTAATTATTTCTTGTTCACTGATTGTACACACTTAACTTTATATACAAGATATCATTTGACACATTATAAGCTTTATTTATGGAAACTGGCATTAGAAATAATAACTCAATTTTGACAGCAGTATTTACACAGTGGCTCAGAAAATTCTAGACATATTGACTGTACAAAGACATCTTACAAAGTGTAACTAGTCTTTCTATTTTTTGTTGCTGGACAAATTCTACATTGCTTAAAACAATTTATCTATACAAATAGAAAAATTTGTAAATTTCTGGAGGTTGCAGTTTTTTGAAATCATTTTCATCGTCTGATGCACTTCGTTGAGATTCGGTATCATGATCGAAAAAGTACCGAAGAGGAGTACTTTCGCTCATGATACCGAATTTCAGATCAACCATCCTTCATTTAGAAGAACCCTGACCTTTTGCTCAATTACTTCTTCACTCTGTTGCACAATTCCCCTATTCTCTTTGATGCCTTCTAAGAGTTGGTCATTAGATACAGCACCTGAATCACTGTCTTCTTCGGCTAATGCTGATGATCAGGCACGATGACGGTAGTTAAAGGTTTAGCGTGGAATTTGTAGATATTGGCATAATAGGTTTTCTGGATATATAAGCTGATAAAGATAAGTCAATGAAATGATGTGGGTCAACAAATTCTCTTTGTCGTTTATTCTAAGTTGCATAAAGGTTGAACAAATATAAGGTCTACTTATTTATATTTTTTTTTAAATTTACGGTTATAGTAGAATTTTTTTCATTTACGGTTGGTTCAAAAGTCATTCCGCTGCCCCCGCTAACGATACCATCCTTTTTAAAAGAACAAAAGAAAATAACACAAAAAGAGATGAAAATTAATTACCCGAATTAGATATCTAAATAGTCTAAGTAAAATTGGAAAGAAAATGTATGACAATTAGATAGACAAAATACATTTAAAAAAAATTAAATAAAAAATTAAATTTTTATAAAATTATCAATTTGGGAAAAACGGTTAACTTTTTAAGTTGAATCTTTCAAGCATACAGTCTTTAAAATTCTTAAAGCACATGGACAGGCTGCATTGAAACACTGCTTCAAATTATAAAGATTAGTTTGACAGACATGACGTAAACAAACGTGCTAGAACTGCTATCGGAGTGCCGCCTGTTTATGTTTTCATATCACAAACATTTCTGTAAATAGTTGTAGCATAACTCCTGTCCGAGACAAGGTCGCGAACCCGACTCTTTCTGTAGGTAATGTTGCATAGTTGGAAACATGCCAATTTCGGGCGATTTATTGTCAATGGGATATATACCTCAAATCACTCCTTGGTGATTCCTGACGAATCACCACCCCGTACATCCCCGACGAATTTTGATGAGAAGGGACTAGAACCTTCGAAAATCTTCGAATGCGCATTTTTGGGCAATATTTTAGATTCTGACAAGTTTTACCTCAATTCACCCACAGCGACACCCGCAGTCCCTTCCTGGATTGTGCATGGCCAACTTCGGTGGTAGGATTAGACTCAGCATTATTAAAAACCCCGAGTGATCATTTTATAACGATCTATTAGCCTCTGACCTTTTTACCCCAATTCTCCCTTTGCTACTCCCGTAGAGCCCACACCCGTCCAGCCCTGGTGTCTTTCGATGACGGTATTGAATTCAGCATCCTCAAAAGCCCTAAGGCAGTTATTTATCTGAAAATTTCACCCCAAATTATACCTTTGGTTCTTGTGTAGAACCATCGCAGTACATATCCGGCGACGGCATTCAATTCAGCCTCCTCAAAAACCCCCGAGTGGTAAACTTCAAGTAAATTTTTGACTTTTGACATTTTTACCCCAAAACATCCCTTTGGCACTCACGTAGAGTCACATACGTCCATCCCCGGTGACTTTCGAGGAGGCCATTGAGTTCAGCACGCCCGTCTAGATGACGTCATTGAATTTAGCATCCTCAGAAACCCCCGAACGGCTTTTTTCCCGCGATTCTTAGGCACCTGACATTTTGACCCTAATTCAACCCCTTTGGTGCATGGGTTTAGCCTCACCAGTACATCCCCGGAGACTTTCGATGACGGAATTGAATTTAGCATCCTCAAAAACCCGCGAGTGGTTATGTTCCAGCGATTTTTTGACTTTTGACTTTTTCACCTCAATTCACCCCTTTGGTACTCGCGTGGAACCACAGTAGTGCATCCCCGGCGACTTTGGGTGACGGCATTGAATTCCGCCTTACCAAAAACCCCCGAGTGGTTATTTTCTAGTTATTTTATGACTTTTGACTTTTTTTACCCCAAATGATCCCTTTGGTACTTACGTAGAGTCACATCCGGTCCATCCCCGGTGACTCTAGATAACGCAATTGAATTTAGCATCCCCAAAAACCCCCGAACGGTAATTATCCCGCGATTCTTAGGCATCTGACATTTTTACCCTAATTCAACCCCTTTGATACATGGGTTTAGCCTCACAAGTACATCCCCGGAGACTTCTGATGACGGCATTGAATTCAGCATCCTCGAAAACCCCCGAGCGGATATTTTTCAGCGATTTTCTGACCTCTGACATTCTCTCCCCAATTCACCCCTTTGGTACTCTCGTGGAACCACACCAATGCATTCCCGGTGACATTCGGTGACGGCATTGAATTCCGCCTCATCAAAATTCCCCGAGTTGTTATTTTCTAGTAATTTTTTTACTTTTGACATTTCTACCCCAAATCATCCCTTTGGCACTCACGTAGAATATCATCTGTCCATCCGCGGTGACTTTCGATGGTGGAATTGAACTCAGCATCCTCAAAAACCCCCCGAGTGGTTATGTTCCAGATATTTTTTAACTTCTGACATTTTCACCCCAATTCACCACTTTCGTACTCGCGTGGAACCATACCAGTGCATCCCCGGCGACTTTGGGTGACGACATTGAATTCCGCCTTACCAAAAACCCCCGAGTGATTATTTTCTAGTTATTTTATGACTTTTGACTTTTTTACCCCAAATCATCCCTTTGGTACTTACGTAGAGTTACATCCGGTTCATCCCCGGTGACTCTAGATGACGCCATTGAATTTAGCATCCTCAAAAATCCCCCGAACGCGTCAATATCCCGCGATTCTTAGGCATCTGACATTTTTACCCTAATTCAACCCCTTTGGTACATGGATTCAGCCTCACCAGTACATCCCCGGAGACATTTTATGACGGCAATGGATTCACCATACTCAAAAACCCCCGAGTGGTCACTTTCCAGCGATTCTTTGTACAATTCAAATACTGTATATACATTACGTAGTACGATTGATATCTATGTGGATGCCAGCAATGTTGCGAAGTTTGTGGCTGCCATAATGTTAGGGAATGGTTGAAATATACAGTAAATTTATATACAGGAAGCGACCATGCTGCCCCTGGCGGAAATGTTACAAACTTGTGATATACAAATCCCGTTCACTCTGCTATCAATACGAGTACCGTTTGGTTACTACAAATTATTTTTTAAAAATTCAGAACGACCATAGAACTTCGAAATACAGTATAACTCCAATAAAACACTTCTTTTTACACTTATTGACATAATTTTTATTTTGATTATTGTCAAAGGGTGTTACATTATCATGGATTACTATGTGGCAGCCGTATACGGCTGCCACAAGTACCCGGCTGCCAGTTTGAATGCAAAATGACCAATGTATGGTCTCCGTATTGTTAGCAGGCTGTATATATATATATATATATATATAAATATATATATATATATATATATATATATATATATATTAATATAAATATAAAATATATTTTCTTGTTTAATAATTTAAAACAACATATTTTATTCAAATACAAGAATATTTATTGATTTATATTCAAATCTTTTCGTTTGTTATTAGTACCAACATCAACAGTGAAAAATACATGAAAATACATTGAAAGATTGTATTTTTCATTCCTGATGATGTTGGTACTGTAAACTAACGAAAAGCTTTGAATATAAATCAATAAATATTCTTGTATTTGAATAACCTATGTTGTTTTAATATATATATATATATATATATATATATATATATATATATATATATATATATATATATATATATATATAAAGAACATAAATCAAAATACAAATAAAAGAATTAAAATTAATATTCCTGATGATGTTGGTACTGTTAGCCAACGAAAAGCTTTGAATTGTAAATTCAATTATAATTCTTGTATTTGTATTTTGACTTATGTTCTTTATTAATACACAAGAATACATATTGCGATATATATAGATAGATAGGTAGATATTGTGCATATTTACAATAATTGATTAAAAGAAAACAATATACACATTCCGCGTGCTTGCGTAATACTCAATTTGATTTGTTTATCCTAGTTTTAAAAAGTAACAAAAACATTCAAGAGTTTCAACCAACAAACAATAGTAGTGTGCGGAAACGTTTTATACTTTTTATATTTTTTTCATTGAAGTGTTTTATTTAGCAGCACAATTGTCTTTTTCGTCGTACGTTATGCGTATGGTTGTATCAATATTAAATTTGTTTGTTTTTAGATTATTTTTCCTACGAGTAGTCTTACTTTTTATGACTCTTGTGTTACTAATATATTACATGAACGTTTAAAAAGATTTATATATTTCACTTCTAGATTGAGTTTATTACTTTCCAAAAATTTGGGGAAAACTGTTACTATTCGATTGTCATTATTTATATGAAATTAATTTTCTTCAACATTAAAATTTTGTAAACAAAAGTAACTAAATTTTTATTATAATTGAGCTTCTGCTTGTGAGAAATAGTAGTAATTTATTAATAAGTTAATCAACTCATTGTCTAATAGTTGTTTCAATTGTGAAGTGAGATGTTTTATCATTAGTGAGTTTAATTACTAACGAACTAAAATATCAGTAAGGTTACATCCAATATTACACAATATTACATCCAAGTACACACGTACAAGTTTTCTATTATTTAATTATAAACTAACTTTGTTTAAGTTTATCATAAGATGATAGCTTAGGGTTTTTAAAAGTCACAACACCGGCCGATAAGTTATATAGGACATAGCAAAAGGAGTGATCAAAAAACGATTAAAGCCACCGATAAAACTAAACTAGATTTTTATTGGGGGTTGATTTCTTTATCCCCAATCAATTGGCGAAAAAAGGAAAGCGTTAGTTAAATTATTTTATGCCTAGAAGAAGTAGTTCATACAATACAAAATAAAATATTTTGTATTATTTTATACCTAGAAGTAGTTCATACAATAAAAAATAAAATATTTTGTTTTATTTTATGCAATACTGCTGAAATAGACACTAGCGTATTTGTCAAATTATTCAAAATGATGTTGTAGGTTCAAAAAAGTTACTAAGAGTGAGAAAACTCTAAAAATCGGCAGAAAAATATCCCATCACTACGACGAAGGAGAACCTCTCACAATAATAAGCACTATTAATGCTATGCGCCATTTATAAGGCATTACAAATTAGAAAAATACATATTATGAACAATGGAGAAGACCCAAGGATATGCGACTGAAAAATCATGCAAAGACCATGGTTGGACTAATAGAAAGACAATTTAAAGAAAACAATGTGAATTAAACCGATGATCATCCGCCATTTGTCGATTTAACTAAAGCACTCGATTATGGCTCCAAATAATTTTATTTGAAATATTTTTGCAAGTGTTTCATAATTTGAGCAAAAATAGCAAAATATTGATCTAAAAATTGTATAAATTTTGAAAAATATAACTGTGTATTTGAAAGATAGAAGGAAACATGCAATTACTGTAACCAAGTAAGTTTGTATTATATACAGAATAAAATCGAAAGCTAGTTGATTAACTAGTATATTCTATGGTTTGTTTGATCTGTATGTATTAGTTGAATTACGCTCCTATCAGCTTGTACAATAGTGTAAACTATTCGAATACAAGATCGGCCTGTGTTACCTTGACAAATGTTTAATATTGTAAATAATCTCACAATTATAGTTTATAAATTGATTGTTTTATATTTTCTATATGCTACTTTATATAGAACTGAAAATAATAAGTCAGTAGTACGCCAAATAATGAAAACTATGGCTATTAAAAATCTTTCTTATATAATATGCTTGTCCCTTCACTTAAACAATTATTTTTGCACAATATTTTAATTTACATACCTTACGTTTATTTCATGTTAAAATATGAAATACAACTATCGATTATGCTGCTCTTAGTTTTTTTTTAAAATTAACTCAATTTCAATTTTTGTTCTCATGATTCAAAGAGTCCCTTCACATGAGTCAAAGAGTTCCTTTACGTGACATGAGGTTCCTTTACGTGACATGAGGTTTTGTTAATAAGTCTGATCGTACAAGAAACTATTTACCTGAATTAAAATAAACCCCAACAGCTGAACAAACAAAAGGGAACTCAGTTGAATGACTTCTCAAGTCAACTTTCAGCTGTACTTCGTATTGAATTGGACTTCAATTGGACTTAAGTACTAAGAAAGTTATTTTTTTAGTGATTTAACCAATCGCTTCAGAGTTGAATACCACTTGAAGAGAGACTATAACAATAATATATGAAACCAATGTGTCATGTTTCATTGCACTAATCGTTAATGATTTTAAAGATTTTGAATGCCAATAGATGTAAACTGCGACTACCTATGAGTAAGACTAATAATGTAACAAATATTTAGGAGACAAATATTCAGTTTATTTGTAATCAAATGTATTCCATTTTGTTAAGGTAAAAGGTTATAAGACTAAATACTGACGTCATAACATACTTCTTATCAATCTTGTTGTTATTATCCTTCAGTCTGAAAATCATTAATCAAACATAACAGATAAGTAAAAGGGGTTTGTGTTAAATGCAGCGTACGCAAAAACAACGGTGTAATTTAGGCGAATATATACAATGCGGAAGATACGAAGTCTGTTCAAAAAGTATCGAAATTTGAATTTCCTTGGGTTACGTATAACGTTTTTGATTTTCGTTTTTTTATGGCGTTATGTTGGTACTTATGTCTCTCAGTTATGCCTAAAAGTTCGGACATTTTGAATGTTCAGTTAGTTGTTGACAGTTGTTTTGCTTGGACGTGTTTTGGCTTGTTTTTGATTGGCCTGTTCCAAAAAAATTGGATCAAAGAATCTGTATCAAACTTTGTGTGAAGAACACAATTAAGTGCGTGGACGCATTCCGAATGTTGAATGTAGCGTAAGAAGAAGCTTGGACCAAAGTAAAGTTTATCGGTGGCACAAAATGTTTTCAAAGGGTCGAGACGATATGGACTACCGAGCACATCAACAATAAACGAAAACATCGATGAAGTGAAGAAAATAGTATTTGCCAATCGTAGGAACACCGTTAGAGAAGTTGCTGCGGACTTAAACATATCGATTAGCTAGTGAAATTCTATTTTTACCTATCATTTGGGCATGACACGGGTCTTGCCAATTTCGACCAAAAACAACAACGCAATAACATTGCTAATGAGGTGATGGACTCTGTCCGCGACGAGCCAGAGGGTCATCTACGCGTTGCTCCAGAGGGTCATAACGGATGAGAAATCATGGGTTTATGGTTATGACGTGGAAACCAAAGAACAATCTTTCCAATGGAAGCTGGGCCACGAGCCAAGACTGAAAAAAGCATGCCAAATTCGCTCGAATGTGAAAGATTTGCTTACAATTTTCTTCGATCTTAGAACGGTAAGTAAGGAATATTACCTCCATGTTATGCGTAATTTGTGCGAAGAAATCTGCCAGAAACGCCCAGATTTGTGGAAGAAAAGAAATTGGTTTTAGCACCATGACAAAGCCCCTGCTCACACACTACATGTGCGCGACCTTTTGGCCAAAAGCAACACACAAACGATGCCGCATCCACCGTAATCCTCTGCCCCCTATGATTTCTTCTTGTTCCCGAAACTGAAGAGGCCCATGAAAGGACGATGCTACGCTACAATAGTCAAGATAAAGACTGCGTCGAAGGAAGAGTTGAACAAGGTCACACAAAATAATTTATGAAGTGCTTCGAGGATTGGAAAAAACGTTGGCGCGAGTGTATAATATCTAATGAGGATTACGTTTTGAACATACAGCGTATATTGATATTTTCTACCCTAATGAACAGAATCCTTAGTTGAAATATTAAAATAAATAGTAAATAATAAAAAAATTACAACAGACAAATTAAAAAGCATAAATAAGTTTCCTAGACAAACTTTTATAACCCCGTACATACTCATAATCCTATAATGACTGGCATTTGTCTGTTTTAATAAATTTGAGGACACTTGTAAAGTTTCAAACATCGAACGGTGGCGGAACATGAAGTAGATGATTGTAACATTAGCTTTTCTTTAGTAATACAATGCATCGCATGTTCGCTATGTTTTAGTCGTTATGATTACACGTATCTTCATATTTCTTAAATTTCAGAAGAGTAAGTCAATGTTTATGGGGTTTAGGAATATTTAATCGGTTAAAAGCTCTATTTCACGCACAACACACACACACACACACACACATACACACAGACACACACACACACTGCGGCGGGCAATATTCTCTTGGAATACATGCCGCAAAAATATAAAATGTAAAACATAAAGAGTCTAAATTCCTTGTAAGTAAAACAAACCAAGCCACCGTGGGAAGGTTTTGAAACTTAAATTTAAGGCCGTTTGCAAGGGGAAGATGGTCAAAATTGGCCTAGAGTTACCATCGACATTTCCAGAGATGAAGCAAGACGAGAAAAATCAAAATTAAAGAATAATAAAATTTCATCAGAAGCACCCTTAAAGAGTTATACGGCTTGATCGAAAAAATGGATTAAATCGATCGGTCTATCAATTCTGCGAGCCGTTACGCACTAGTACAAAAGAAGTGCGCGCGCCGATCAGGCGACATCGATTTAAGATCCTGATTGGTTGTCAACTCGTGGGAACGGACTGCAGGTGGGGGTGTTTTCCCGGGGGTTGAGCAGGCCTAGCGTCTGTTGAAGCCCCAGCTAAACCAGGACTCTCGAAGGGTAAGGTCGGTGTCGGGCGTAGCTCCGGTAAAACAATGAACAATAGTTTTGTTACCGTTAATAGTTCAAAAACTATGAGTGGCTAGGGAAAGTTCGTTTCGTTGAGATGTCGTGACGCTGTATTTCGTGTATGGGGCCCTTTCGCATTTCAAGATCGCAGCGAAAGGGGTTTCCCATAAATTTCCATCAAATTATGTGCGAGCGTCGTTAAATGTGTGTGTTGCAGCCTTACTAGAAAGACAAGGCGATGTGAACAGTGTAACCTAGCAAACAGTTTTAAAAGTGTGAGTCTAAATTTCTAACAAAATTTAACAAAATTTAACTAAATTGATAAACGTTTTTAAAAGATTTTTCTATTTATTTTCTGTGTTAAGAGATGCCCAAGAACTGTGTTAAAAGAAGGGCTTAAAGCTAAAATTTTACTGGTAACCGTTAAAATTTAAAAAAGAGGTGCGAGTAGCATCGAAGAAAGAAGATGGAAGGATTTCAACCAAAGGGTGAAGCGAGCGGATCTACCTGGGGCCTAGCAGACACACAAAGGGATGGAGGATTTCAAAGATGGCGGCAACGCGTGGGAAGCATCCAAGTATTCTTACGTGGGAACAAAGCATCAGCCAAGCCGGATTTTCCCCACCCCGTTGGAGGACAAAGGGAGAGACGGAGAAGAGAGGGAGAAGATAGGCAAGCCATGCTTTGTGTGGAATCAGGTCAGATCTAAATTGTTTTCCCTTTGCAAATTAAAATTTTAATTTGAAGAATTTTTTCTAAATTGGGAAAATGTTATAAAATTTAAATAAATTTTCAAATCATTAACAGTAAACTTTAAATTTTACAAGTAAATGCTGGTGGCTTTGTTTTAAAGAGTGGGGGGTTTCAAGATGGCGATGCCATAAATGCAGAATTTATGTTGTATTTTATGTATGTAAGGGAAATAGAAATTTTAGAGTAGAACTTATGTAAAGGGAAAGGGTTTTAAATAAGCAATTCAAATAAAAGGATTTAAATTAATTAAAGAGTTTAAAATCTTATGAAGGTGTAAAGAAATTAAATAAAAGATGTGTTGAAATAAAGTTAAATATAATTTGCTAAAAGTAAATATCCAAGATGGCGGACAAAAGGCCATTGTTTACAACAGCTGATTGGAAGGCTATGCTTTAGTTTCAGGTGCTCATATAAAAAGGAGTGTTAATTCATATAATTAAATTAAACTAAATTGGTATTTTATTTAGAAGGAGTCATTACGACATTTTTCCATATGAAACAAATTGACATAAATTGTTTTCATTTAAAATAAACAAGGGTTCTAACAAATTGAAGCTTTTTAATGTAAACCTTTGATTTTATTTAGAAAAGGGTGAAATTATATATGTGTATAAAATAAATTGAATCAAACCAAGGTTTGAGTAAGAATAAAGGGAAATGATTTTAATATGGGTAGATTTTAAATATTTTAAAAGGTACAATAAAAGGGTTAAGTTAAACAAGAGATTTTAAATTTGTAAGTGGGTCTAGCTAACTAATTTTAATATGTTAATATAAGTTTTCTTTTTTGGATTATAAGTATATATATATATATTGTTTATTTCATGATTTATGTGTAGTTAAAATAATATCTTGGTGGTAGAGTAACTTAGAAAGAAAATTGAAATTTTTGCAAATTGGTTCAAAAATGTAAGTTCTAAAATAAAGGTAAATGGGCTTGTAGCCATTTAGCAATGGTATACAAAATTTATTAAATATCAATTTCCTTCAGAAATTGCATCGATAAATTTTAAATAAATTTTAATTAAATTTCAGTATTTATAATTTTCATGAAGAAAGGGTTAATTCAAATGAGAACCAAAGGGTTACATATTTTACATAAAAAGGGTTAAATGAATTTTAAAATTTGTAAATTTCTTTGTAAATGATCAAGGATCAGTTCAAAAGGGTTTAACTATGTTTTGATAAATATTAATAAATTTCATTATGTGAATTTTCATGCCAAAAGGGTTAATCAAATCGTAACCAAAGGGTTAAATATTTTCTAATCAAAGGGTTAAATGAATTTAAATAAATTTGTAGATTTTGTAAATGATTGAGGATATGGGTAAACAGGTTAAATATGTTTCAGTAAATGTTTTATTAAAATATGTATTTAAATATTATAATATCAATACGGGAAGGTGTTTGAATTTATTCAGTAGATGTTTTAAAAAATTTTTTATAAATTATGATTTGATGTTCAGTAAATATTTTGATAATCTTGTAGGAGATACGGCTATATGTTTTATATGTAATTTTTGTTTCAGTATGTACTTCATAATTGGTTCATATATAATTTGATATGTTTTATGAAATTGTTTTTAGGTTGTTGGTAAAATTGTTTGAAATTTTACCTGCTAAAGTAAATAGAATTTGAATTTTAAAATGTCCATTTTAAATTGATAAAGATATAGAAAAAATTATATCATTTAAATGGCTATGTAAAATATGGCCATAAATAAAGTAGTGTGTTTAGAAAGTTTAAATAAATTGAACAAAATGTGAAAAGTAGGGATCTTTCGGAGTGTGTTGAAAAGTAAGGCTTTGCTTGAATCCAAAAGGTTAAAGCGAATTTCTGTAATTTGTAACAATTAAATTGTCAGTAAAAAGTTAGGTAAACAAAACTATATATTGACGTTTAAAATCGCAAGGTTGAGAACCTGGGATAATGAAATAAAATTATGACAAGTTGTAAAGGGTTATATTTTCGACAAGTAAGATTGATCGTCAAGTAGAGCAAAGTTTTACGCTTTGGCATACTCCGATTGAAAGAAATTAAAATCGTAAATGCTTAATTTAAATTTTAAATGTCCACTAAAATAAGCAGAGTTGGTTTCTTAACTGTGTTAAGAACGAACATAAATGATATTTTTAAGTCAAATAAATTGCAGACTGTGCATTGTAATATTAAATTTTAAATTTTTTAAAAATTAAAAAATAAAGATTTTTTAACTAACTTGCAAACAAACTGAGTATTATTTTAAACAAGTTTCTTACACTCTCCTACAGTTGAGATGGTCATTTCGCCGTTTAGATGTCTTTCAAAAGAACCCATCCCCCGGGACGACTTACCCGTTAAGGGTAGAATCCGCAGCAAGTTAGGTTTTTTCTTTTTTAAGTCCAGTGACTTGTTCTCATGGCAGATTTTGGCGAGCATTGCACAGCGTTCGTGGTTTCGGCTGCGAGCGGCTCGTTTCAAAATTCTTGCTCTGCAACGGGCGTTGGTGGGCGGCTTGCGCGCGCGTGCTGGTCAACGACGGAAGGGTTGACGGCGCCGCGAGTAGGTGCTGGCCTGGTCCGTTGCAGTTAGTAAGATGGCGCCTAACGAGTGGGACCGACGGGTAAAGTTGCGGACTTTCCCGTATAAATATTTCGGTCTCTATTAAAATCATAAAAAGACATGGCGAAATTCGACCTAGGAAGTGTAAGAAATAAATAATAAAATGTTAAAGAAAAGAGTTAGATTGCAGTTCTAGGTTGAAACACTGGTAAATTAATTTAAAAATAAGATAAGAAGATGAAATTAAGAGTTAAATAGTTTAGTATGAGAAATAGTTTTAAAAGAGTTAAGAAAATAAAGTAGGGGAAAATAGTAGTAAGTAGAAAGAAGCAAACACATAGACGAACGCGCGCATAGGAAACACACGCACGACATCCAACGACACTTTTATGTAAAGTAAAGGATTTTATAGAAAAGTTTAGAATTAGGGTTTAGAAAGAAGGAAAGGATTAAAAACAAAAAGGAGATAAACAAAACAGAAGCCATGGCAACACAAAAGCAGCAGGAAAGAAGTGAAATGGAAAAGCTAATGGCGATGCTAAGGAAAGAAAGAGAACAAGATGAGGCTAAAAGACAAAAGGAGAAAGAACAAGAAAAATTAGAAAGAAAACAGGAGAAAGAACAGGAGGAGGCTAAAAGACAGGAAGAAAAAGAAAAGAAGAGAGTAGAAAGGGAGAAGAAGGAAGAACAGGAAAAATTAGAAAGGGAGAAGAAGGAAGAACAGGAAGAGATGAGGAGATATAAAGAGAGAGAACAAGCCGAGTTAAGATGGCAAAATGAAGAAGCGAGAAGGATAAGGGAAGCAGAAGAAAAAGAGGGCAGGAGAAAAAAGAAACAACAAGAGAAAGAACAGGAAAAGAAAGAGCGAGAAGAAAAAGAAAAAAGGGATAGAGAAGAAATGAAACAATTCCAAGAAAGGATGGCGGAAAAGTTTAAAAGTCATAAGGACGACATAGCCCAGCACATGGTGAGCATGGACGCAAGAGTGTCGACTTATGAGAGCAAAGTCGATCAATTACAAGTAAGGATCGAAAAGGAGGAAGAGGAGCAACTGGAGCAGGACAAGAAAATCGTGGACCTGCAAACAGGCCTGCAGAAAGTGGAAACCAGCGTTAAAAGAGTAGCTGACAAAGTAAGAAGTGCAGGAGCACAAGCGACAAGTGTTAGCTGGATAAAACCACGGGTCTGGGATTATCAGGAGCTTGCAGGAGCAAAAAGGATCGAGTATTATGGAAAAGATAATGAAGATCCGGTAGCGTTTATAAAGAGCATGGAGGAGCTCTTTGATGAAGTAGACCCCATGTTGGAAGAAGAGACCAAACTGAAGATGGTGGTCAGAAATTTAAAGGGAACGGCAGAAGGCTGGTGGAAGGCCGTTATGAATCCAGGAGACCAGTATGGACAGTTTAAGGCTAAGTTTTTAGCCAGATACTGGGGTTTTGAAGCGCAAGAGAAAATAAGGCGGCAGTTAGACACTGGGAGGTATTATGAGATGGGACCCTACAGCAAGTCCGAATACTTCGTAGTAATGGTTAACAAAGCCAGAAATTTGGACCCGCCGATACCAGAGCGATACCTTGTGAACAAGGTGATGACGCATTTCGGAAAGGAGGTCCGGAATGCTAGCCTTGGCGTTCATAGGGAGTCAGTGGCCAGTGCCATTGATTTCCTGAACGGCGTGGAGACGGACAACGGAAGCCGGGGTATAAATGGGAGAGAGGTGCCGCCTAGGTACCAACAGAGGCCACCTCCAAATATGAGGCCTCCTCACCCAAGGAACAACACCAATGGGAACCCCAGGCCGGAGAGAGAGACCAGACCACCTCCAAGGCAGAACATGGAACCAAGAAATAGGACAAGGAGTCCAAAAAACGAGGCGGGAGGGTCTCGTGCGAAATAGAAGAGAACAGACAACATGGAGACAGACAATGGCGAGCAAAAGGAACCGAGACCCGGAACAAAGAAATAAGAAAGAGTATTAGTAGTATAAAGAAGAGTAAAAGAATAGTAAAAGGAAAAGAAAGGCAAAAAAGAGTTACATCTGACAGAGAAGCGAGCAAAAACGTGCTGGAAGGAGAAGGCAAAAGGGAACAGAGTGGAAACAGGGCGATGGGTGGGGCAGAGCCCAAGGATGCTGTAGAACAGCTACCCAGTAACAGTAAGGAAGGAAGAAAGGAAGAGATTGAGAAAAATAGTCGGCAGCAGGAAGCTGCAAAACAAGGAGGCCCAAAGAGTTCCAGTGACCTAGCCAAGATCCCGGAAGGAAACGGAAGTGCAAGCAATCTCAGAGAAACTCGAAATCAGGAAGCCCAAGAAGGAGAAGTCATGAGACATACACAAGACCATCCAAACACATCCATTGCTAACTTGGAAGCTCAGGAAGGAGAAGATGTAAGATCTACACAAGACCATCCAAACACATCCATTGCTAACTTGGAAGCTCAGGAAGGAGAAGATGTAAGATCTACACAAGACCATCCAAACACATCCATTACTAACTTGGAAGCTCAGGAAGGAGAAGATGTAAGATCTACACAAGACCATCCAGGAGAGCTCCAAGAGATTAGTAGAAGAGCAAAAATCGACAAGGTGGGATGGATTGGTACAAGCGAAGAAGAGGGGCTTGTACTGGCGCCAGCCGAACACCAGGCTGACGTCGTTACCCCTATCGAGAACCCGGAGTGGCCGAGTCTCGGGGGGGGATTGGGACATGGATCCCAATCTGAGGGAAATGTTGGAGCAGAAGTGGCAAAGGAGAAACCAAATGCAAAAGTAAGACAGAGAGGTAGTAAACAGGAGAAAAAGGGAAAACCAGAAGGCCAGGAGGCAAAGGAAATAGAGCAAAAAGAAAGCAAGAAGGGAGCAGCAACTGTAAGCAAAAGAAGAGGAGCCGATGGCAAAGCAAGCGGAAATGTGCCGGAAGGGAGGAGCAAAGAAGGTCATGCACGTGGAACTAGGGCGGTAAAAAGGGCAGAGCCCGAGAAAGCCGAAAGTAGGCACCAAAAGTATAAAGGAAAAGAGGAAGAAACAGGAGGAAAGGTACAGAGAGGACAAGGAGGCCCAGAATGTTCCTACGACCATGCGGAAATCCCGGAAGGAAACAAGGATGCGAGCGAGCCAGAGGACAAGAAAAACAAGCGAAATAGGAAGGAAAAAGGAGGAGAAAAGAGAACTCAGGACAAGGCAAAAGGAAGTAGACCCAGATACAGGATGAGGAGGAGATTAGGAGTTGTGAATTGGAAGAGTAGAGTAAAGAGAAAGAAACACAAAAATTTTAAAAATGGCCAAACACTGAAACCACGTCGAGTATACAATGTAAGAAACCTAAGTACAATACAGCAGCAGGATAAAAATAAATAAATTCTCACGGAGACTCCAGGAAGGTACGATGTTAAAGATATAAAATTATACGTAGACTAATAATAAACAAGGAAGCCTGATAGCTGACCTGACTTCAAAACAAAAAATGTATGTTGCCGGAGTGCAACAAATAAAGATCCAAAGTTGTGTTTACAGTAAGAGCACTGACCCAGGCAAAAAAGATAAGGAAGTAGCTTTACTACACAAGGTCACAGCTGTGTGGAGCGACCGACTAATGCGTAGGCAAGATAACGCCAGCTGATAGGGACAGCGCCAGAGAGTGAGAGGGGAACACCTGAACATCGTTCCTCACTTAAGATAAGGAGCGTAAGTAAATAACTGCTGGTAAATTGTAAGAACTTGGTTAGATATTTTGGAGTGTATTTATAAGAAATGTAAAATGTTTATAAGTATGTAATGAAAAAATAAAATAAAGCCACTAACGAGGGTATAAATGTAGGAAAATTAAGAAATGGAAAATTTAATTAAAATGTTAAATTTTTTAACTTTTAAAAAATAAAGCAAAGAGAAAACAAGATCAGATTTATTGTATCAAGCCTGTGAGTGAACAGTGAGAGTTGTGAGTTTTATAAAAATGTATATACTTAGGGTTGTACTTATTAATATGGTGAAAGTGTTTTAAGTGTTTCAGTGAGGAGAAGTAGAAGAGGACCAAGGACAAATAGATATATAAGTAAGGTAATTAAGAGTTAGCTAGCACCCACAAATAAAATAGGAAAACAGATAAATCTCGAAAAATAATTTTTTTTTTTGTATACGTAAATTTTTTTTTGGAGATACTTGCAAAAAATTTTTATTTTGTCTCAATTTTAAAGGGGGATCTTGCGGCGGGCAATATTCTCTTGGAATACATGCCGCAAAAATATAAAATGTAAAACATAAAGAGTCTAAATTCCTTGTAAGTAAAACAAACCAAGCCACCGTGGGAAGGTTTTGAAACTTAAATTTAAGGCCGTTTGCAAGGGGAAGATGGTCAAAATTGGCCTAGAGTTACCATCGACATTTCCAGAGATGAAGCAAGACGAGAAAAATCAAAATTAAAGAATAATAAAATTTCATCAGAAGCACCCTTAAAGAGTTATACGGCTTGATCGAAAAAATGGATTAAATCGATCGGTCTATCAATTCTGCGAGCCGTTACGCACTAGTACAAAAGAAGTGCGCGCGCCGATCAGGCGACATCGATTTAAGATCCTGATTGGTTGTCAACTCGTGGGAACGGACTGCAGGTGGGGGTGTTTTCCCGGGGGTTGAGCAGGCCTAGCGTCTGTTGAAGCCCCAGCTAAACCAGGACTCTCGAAGGGTAAGGTCGGTGTCGGGCGTAGCTCCGGTAAAACAATGAACAATAGTTTTGTTACCGTTAATAGTTCAAAAACTATGAGTGGCTAGGGAAAGTTCGTTTCGTTGAGATGTCGTGACGCTGTATTTCGTGTATGGGGCCCTTTCGCATTTCAAGATCGCAGCGAAAGGGGTTTCCCATAAATTTCCATCAAATTATGTGCGAGCGTCGTTAAATGTGTGTGTTGCAGCCTTACTAGAAAGACAAGGCGATGTGAACAGTGTAACCTAGCAAACAGTTTTAAAAGTGTGAGTCTAAATTTCTAACAAAATTTAACAAAATTTAACTAAATTGATAAACGTTTTTAAAAGATTTTTCTATTTATTTTCTGTGTTAAGAGATGCCCAAGAACTGTGTTAAAAGAAGGGCTTAAAGCTAAAATTTTACTGGTAACCGTTAAAATTTAAAAAAGAGGTGCGAGTAGCATCGAAGAAAGAAGATGGAAGGATTTCAACCAAAGGGTGAAGCGAGCGGATCTACCTGGGGCCTAGCAGACACACAAAGGGATGGAGGATTTCAAAGATGGCGGCAACGCGTGGGAAGCATCCAAGTATTCTTACGTGGGAACAAAGCATCAGCCAAGCCGGATTTTCCCCACCCCGTTGGAGGACAAAGGGAGAGACGGAGAAGAGAGGGAGAAGATAGGCAAGCCATGCTTTGTGTGGAATCAGGTCAGATCTAAATTGTTTTCCCTTTGCAAATTAAAATTTTAATTTGAAGAATTTTTTCTAAATTGGGAAAATGTTATAAAATTTAAATAAATTTTCAAATCATTAACAGTAAACTTTAAATTTTACAAGTAAATGCTGGTGGCTTTGTTTTAAAGAGTGGGGGGTTTCAAGATGGCGATGCCATAAATGCAGAATTTATGTTGTATTTTATGTATGTAAGGGAAATAGAAATTTTAGAGTAGAACTTATGTAAAGGGAAAGGGTTTTAAATAAGCAATTCAAATAAAAGGATTTAAATTAATTAAAGAGTTTAAAATCTTATGAAGGTGTAAAGAAATTAAATAAAAGATGTGTTGAAATAAAGTTAAATATAATTTGCTAAAAGTAAATATCCAAGATGGCGGACAAAAGGCCATTGTTTACAACAGCTGATTGGAAGGCTATGCTTTAGTTTCAGGTGCTCATATAAAAAGGAGTGTTAATTCATATAATTAAATTAAACTAAATTGGTATTTTATTTAGAAGGAGTCATTACGACATTTTTCCATATGAAACAAATTGACATAAATTGTTTTCATTTAAAATAAACAAGGGTTCTAACAAATTGAAGCTTTTTAATGTAAACCTTTGATTTTATTTAGAAAAGGGTGAAATTATATATGTGTATAAAATAAATTGAATCAAACCAAGGTTTGAGTAAGAATAAAGGGAAATGATTTTAATATGGGTAGATTTTAAATATTTTAAAAGGTACAATAAAAGGGTTAAGTTAAACAAGAGATTTTAAATTTGTAAGTGGGTCTAGCTAACTAATTTTAATATGTTAATATAAGTTTTCTTTTTTGGATTATAAGTATATATATATATATTGTTTATTTCATGATTTATGTGTAGTTAAAATAATATCTTGGTGGTAGAGTAACTTAGAAAGAAAATTGAAATTTTTGCAAATTGGTTCAAAAATGTAAGTTCTAAAATAAAGGTAAATGGGCTTGTAGCCATTTAGCAATGGTATACAAAATTTATTAAATATCAATTTCCTTCGGAAATTGCATCGATAAATTTTAAATAAATTTTAATTAAATTTCAGTATTTATAATTTTCATGAAGAAAGGGTTAATTCAAATGAGAACCAAAGGGTTACATATTTTACATAAAAAGGGTTAAATGAATTTTAAAATTTGTAAATTTCTTTGTAAATGATCAAGGATCAGTTCAAAAGGGTTTAACTATGTTTTGATAAATATTAATAAATTTCATTATGTGAATTTTCATGCCAAAAGGGTTAATCAAATCGTAACCAAAGGGTTAAATATTTTCTAATCAAAGGGTTAAATGAATTTAAATAAATTTGTAGATTTTGTAAATGATTGAGGATATGGGTAAACAGGTTAAATATGTTTCAGTAAATGTTTTATTAAAATATGTATTTAAATATTATAATATCAATATGGGAAGGTGTTTGAATTTATTCAGTAGATGTTTTAAAAAATTTTTTATAAATTATGATTTGATGTTCAGTAAATATTTTGATAATCTTGTAGGAGATACGGCTATATGTTTTATATGTAATTTTTGTTTCAGTATGTACTTCATAATTGGTTCATATATAATTTGATATGTTTTATGAAATTGTTTTTAGGTTGTTGGTAAAATTGTTTGAAATTTTACCTGCTAAAGTAAATAGAATTTGAATTTTAAAATGTCCATTTTAAATTGATAAAGATATAGAAAAAATTATATCATTTAAATGGCTATGTAAAATATGGCCATAAATAAAGTAGTGTGTTTAGAAAGTTTAAATAAATTGAACAAAATGTGAAAAGTAGGGATCTTTCGGAGTGTGTTGAAAAGTAAGGCTTTGCTTGAATCCAAAAGGTTAAAGCGAATTTCTGTAATTTGTAACAATTAAATTGTCAGTAAAAAGTTAGGTAAACAAAACTATATATTGACGTTTAAAATCGCAAGGTTGAGAACCTGGGATAATGAAATAAAATTATGACAAGTTGTAAAGGGTTATATTTTCGACAAGTAAGATTGATCGTCAAGTAGAGCAAAGTTTTACGCTTTGGCATACTCCGATTGAAAGAAATTAAAATCGTAAATGCTTAATTTAAATTTTAAATGTCCACTAAAATAAGCAGAGTTGGTTTCTTAACTGTGTTAAGAACGAACATAAATGATATTTTTAAGTCAAATAAATTGCAGACTGTGCATTGTAATATTAAATTTTAAATTTTTTAAAAATTAAAAAATAAAGATTTTTTAACTAACTTGCAAACAAACTGAGTATTATTTTAAACAAGTTTCTTACACTCTCCTACAGTTGAGATGGTCATTTCGCCGTTTAGATGTCTTTCAAAAGAACCCATCCCCCGGGACGACTTACCCGTTAAGGGTAGAATCCGCAGCAAGTTAGGTTTTTTCTTTTTTAAGTCCAGTGACTTGTTCTCTGGCAGATTTTGGCGAGCATTGCACAGCGTTCGTGGTTTCGGCTGCGAGCGGCTCGTTTCAAAATTCTTGCTCTGCAACGGGCGTTGGTGGGCGGCTTGCGCGCGCGTGCTGGTCAACGACGGAAGGGTTGACGGCGCCGCGAGTAGGTGCTGGCCTGGTCCGTTGCAGTTAGTAAGATGGCGCCTAACGAGTGGGACCGACGGGTAAAGTTGCGGACTTTCCCGTATAAATATTTCGGTCTCTATTAAAATCATAAAAAGACATGGCGAAATTCGACCTAGGAAGTGTAAGAAATAAATAATAAAATGTTAAAGAAAAGAGTTAGATTGCAGTTCTAGGTTGAAACACTGGTAAATTAATTTAAAAATAAGATAAGAAGATGAAATTAAGAGTTAAATAGTTTAGTATGAGAAATAGTTTTAAAAGAGTTAAGAAAATAAAGTAGGGGAAAATAGTAGTAAGTAGAAAGAAGCAAACACATAGACGAACGCGCGCATAGGAAACACACGCACGACATCCAACGACACTTTTATGTAAAGTAAAGGATTTTATAGAAAAGTTTAGAATTAGGGTTTAGAAAGAAGGAAAGGATTAAAAACAAAAAGGAGATAAACAAAACAGAAGCCATGGCAACACAAAAGCAGCAGGAAAGAAGTGAAATGGAAAAGCTAATGGCGATGCTAAGGAAAGAAAGAGAACAAGATGAGGCTAAAAGACAAAAGGAGAAAGAACAAGAAAAATTAGAAAGAAAACAGGAGAAAGAACAGGAGGAGGCTAAAAGACAGGAAGAAAAAGAAAAGAAGAGAGTAGAAAGGGAGAAGAAGGAAGAACAGGAAAAATTAGAAAGGGAGAAGAAGGAAGAACAGGAAGAGATGAGGAGATATAAAGAGAGAGAACAAGCCGAGTTAAGATGGCAAAATGAAGAAGCGAGAAGGATAAGGGAAGCAGAAGAAAAAGAGGGCAGGAGAAAAAAGAAACAACAAGAGAAAGAACAGGAAAAGAAAGAGCGAGAAGAAAAAGAAAAAAGGGATAGAGAAGAAATGAAACAATTCCAAGAAAGGATGGCGGAAAAGTTTAAAAGTCATAAGGACGACATAGCCCAGCACATGGTGAGCATGGACGCAAGAGTGTCGACTTATGAGAGCAAAGTCGATCAATTACAAGTAAGGATCGAAAAGGAGGAAGAGGAGCAACTGGAGCAGGACAAGAAAATCGTGGACCTGCAAACAGGCCTGCAGAAAGTGGAAACCAGCGTTAAAAGAGTAGCTGACAAAGTAAGAAGTGCAGGAGCACAAGCGACAAGTGTTAGCTGGATAAAACCACGGGCCTGGGATTATCAGGAGCTTGCAGGAGCAAAAAGGATCGAGTATTATGGAAAAGATAATGAAGATCCGGTAGCGTTTATAAAGAGCATGGAGGAGCTCTTTGATGAAGTAGACCCCATGTTGGAAGAAGAGACCAAACTGAAGATGGTGGTCAGAAATTTAAAGGGAACGGCAGAAGGCTGGTGGAAGGCCGTTATGAATCCAGGAGACCAGTATGGACAGTTTAAGGCTAAGTTTTTAGCCAGATACTGGGGTTTTGAAGCGCAAGAGAAAATAAGGCGGCAGTTAGACACTGGGAGGTATTATGAGATGGGACCCTACAGCAAGTCCGAATACTTCGTAGTAATGGTTAACAAAGCCAGAAATTTGGACCCGCCGATACCAGAGCGATACCTTGTGAACAAGGTGATGACGCATTTCGGAAAGGAGGTCCGGAATGCTAGCCTTGGCGTTCATAGGGAGTCAGTGGCCAGTGCCATTGATTTCCTGAACGGCGTGGAGACGGACAACGGAAGCCGGGGTATAAATGGGAGAGAGGTGCCGCCTAGGTACCAACAGAGGCCACCTCCAAATATGAGGCCTCCTCACCCAAGGAACAACACCAATGGGAACCCCAGGCCGGAGAGAGAGACCAGACCACCTCCAAGGCAGAACATGGAACCAAGAAATAGGACAAGGAGTCCAAAAAACGAGGCGGGAGGGTCTCGTGCGAAATAGAAGAGAACAGACAACATGGAGACAGACAATGGCGAGCAAAAGGAACCGAGACCCGGAACAAAGAAATAAAAAAGAGTATTAGTAGTATAAAGAAGAGTAAAAGAATAGTAAAAGGAAAAGAAAGGCAAAAAAGAGTTACATCTGACAGAGAAGCGAGCAAAAACGTGCTGGAAGGAGAAGGCAAAAGGGAACAGAGTGGAAACAGGGCGATGGGTGGGGCAGAGCCCAAGGATGCTGTAGAACAGCTACCCAGTAACAGTAAGGAAGGAAGAAAGGAAGAGATTGAGAAAAATAGTCGGCAGCAGGAAGCTGCAAAACAAGGAGGCCCAAAGAGTTCCAGTGACCTAGCCAAGATCCCGGAAGGAAACGGAAGTGCAAGCAATCTCAGAGAAACTCGAAATCAGGAAGCCCAAGAAGGAGAAGTCATGAGACATACACAAGACCATCCAAACACATCCATTGCTAACTTGGAAGCTCAGGAAGGAGAAGATGTAAGATCTACACAAGACCATCCAAACACATCCATTACTAACTTGGAAGCTCAGGAAGGAGAAGATGTAAGATCTACACAAGACCATCCAGGAGAGCTCCAAGAGATTAGTAGAAGAGCAAAAATCGACAAGGTGGGATGGATTGGTACAAGCGAAGAAGAGGGGCTTGTACTGGCGCCAGCCGAACACCAGGCTGACGTCGTTACCCCTATCGAGAACCCGGAGTGGCCGAGTCTCGGGGGGGGATTGGGACATGGATCCCAATCTGAGGGAAATGTTGGAGCAGAAGTGGCAAAGGAGAAACCAAATGCAAAAGTAAGACAGAGAGGTAGTAAACAGGAGAAAAAGGGAAAACCAGAAGGCCAGGAGGCAAAGGAAATAGAGCAAAAAGAAAGCAAGAAGGGAGCAGCAACTGTAAGCAAAAGAAGAGGAGCCGATGGCAAAGCAAGCGGAAATGTGCCGGAAGGGAGGAGCAAAGAAGGTCATGCACGTGGAACTAGGGCGGTAAAAAGGGCAGAGCCCGAGAAAGCCGAAAGTAGGCACCAAAAGTATAAAGGAAAAGAGGAAGAAACAGGAGGAAAGGTACAGAGAGGACAAGGAGGCCCAGAATGTTCCTACGACCATGCGGAAATCCCGGAAGGAAACAAGGATGCGAGCGAGCCAGAGGACAAGAAAAACAAGCGAAATAGGAAGGAAAAAGGAGGAGAAAAGAGAACTCAGGACAAGGCAAAAGGAAGTAGACCCAGATACAGGATGAGGAGGAGATTAGGAGTTGTGAATTGGAAGAGTAGAGTAAAGAGAAAGAAACACAAAAATTTTAAAAATGGCCAAACACTGAAACCACGTCGAGTATACAATGTAAGAAACCTAAGTACAATACAGCAGCAGGATAAAAATAAATAAATTCTCACGGAGACTCCAGGAAGGTACGATGTTAAAGATATAAAATTATACGTAGACTAATAATAAACAAGGAAGCCTGATAGCTGACCTGACTTCAAAACAAAAAATGTATGTTGCCGGAGTGCAACAAATAAAGATCCAAAGTTGTGTTTACAGTAAGAGCACTGACCCAGGCAAAAAAGATAAGGAAGTAGCTTTACTACACAAGGTCACAGCTGTGTGGAGCGACCGACTAATGCGTAGGCAAGATAACGCCAGCTGATAGGGACAGCGCCAGAGAGTGAGAGGGGAACACCTGAACATCGTTCCTCACTTAAGATAAGGAGCGTAAGTAAATAACTGCTGGTAAATTGTAAGAACTTGGTTAGATATTTTGGAGTGTATTTATAAGAAATGTAAAATGTTTATAAGTATGTAATGAAAAAATAAAATAAAGCCACTAACGAGGGTATAAATGTAGGAAAATTAAGAAATGGAAAATTTAATTAAAATGTTAAATTTTTTAACTTTTAAAAAATAAAGCAAAGAGAAAACAAGATCAGATTTATTGTATCAAGCCTGTGAGTGAACAGTGAGAGTTGTGAGTTTTATAAAAATGTATATACTTAGGGTTGTACTTATTAATATGGTGAAAGTGTTTTAAGTGTTTCAGTGAGGAGAAGTAGAAGAGGACCAAGGACAAATAGATATATAAGTAAGGTAATTAAGAGTTAGCTAGCACCCACAAATAAAATAGGAAAACAGATAAATCTCGAAAAATAATTTTTTTTTTGTATAAGTAAATTTTTTTTTGGAGATACTTGCAAAAAATTTTTATTTTGTCTCAATTTTAAAGGGGGATCTTGCGGCGGGCAATATTTTCTTGGAATACATGCCGCAAAAATATAAAATGTAAAACATAAAGAGTCTAAATTCCTTGTAAGTAAAACAAACCAAGCCACCGTGGGAAGGTTTTGAAACTTAAATTTAAGGCCGTTTGCAAGGGGAAGATGGTCAAAATTGGCCTAGAGTTACCATCGACATTTCCAGAGATGAAGCAAGACGAGAAAAATCAAAATTAAAGAATAATAAAATTTCATCAGAAGCACCCTTAAAGAGTTATACGGCTTGATCGAAAAAATGGATTAAATCGATCGGTCTATCAATTCTGCGAGCCGTTACGCACTAGTACAAAAGAAGTGCGCGCGCCGATCAGGCGACATCGATTTAAGATCCTGATTGGTTGTCAACTCGTGGGAACGGACTGCAGGTGGGGGTGTTTTCCCGGGGGTTGAGCAGGCCTAGCGTCTGTTGAAGCCCCAGCTAAACCAGGACTCTCGAAGGGTAAGGTCGGTGTCGGGCGTAGCTCCGGTAAAACAATGAACAATAGTTTTGTTACCGTTAATAGTTCAAAAACTATGAGTGGCTAGGGAAAGTTCGTTTCGTTGAGATGTCGTGACGCTGTATTTCGTGTATGGGGCCCTTTCGCATTTCAAGATCGCAGCGAAAGGGGTTTCCCATAAATTTCCATCAAATTATGTGCGAGCGTCGTTAAATGTGTGTGTTGCAGCCTTACTAGAAAGACAAGGCGATGTGAACAGTGTAACCTAGCAAACAGTTTTAAAAGTGTGAGTCTAAATTTCTAACAAAATTTAACAAAATTTAACTAAATTGATAAACGTTTTTAAAAGATTTTTCTATTTATTTTCTGTGTTAAGAGATGCCCAAGAACTGTGTTAAAAGAAGGGCTTAAAGCTAAAATTTTACTGGTAACCGTTAAAATTTAAAAAAGAGGTGCGAGTAGCATCGAAGAAAGAAGATGGAAGGATTTCAACCAAAGGGTGAAGCGAGCGGATCTACCTGGGGCCTAGCAGACACACAAAGGGATGGAGGATTTCAAAGATGGCGGCAACGCGTGGGAAGCATCCAAGTATTCTTACGTGGGAACAAAGCATCAGCCAAGCCGGATTTTCCCCACCCCGTTGGAGGACAAAGGGAGAGACGGAGAAGAGAGGGAGAAGATAGGCAAGCCATGCTTTGTGTGGAATCAGGTCAGATCTAAATTGTTTTCCCTTTGCAAATTAAAATTTTAATTTGAAGAATTTTTTCTAAATTGGGAAAATGTTATAAAATTTAAATAAATTTTCAAATCATTAACAGTAAACTTTAAATTTTACAAGTAAATGCTGGTGGCTTTGTTTTAAAGAGTGGGGGGTTTCAAGATGGCGATGCCATAAATGCAGAATTTATGTTGTATTTTATGTATGTAAGGGAAATAGAAATTTTAGAGTAGAACTTATGTAAAGGGAAAGGGTTTTAAATAAGCAATTCAAATAAAAGGATTTAAATTAATTAAAGAGTTTAAAATCTTATGAAGGTGTAAAGAAATTAAATAAAAGATGTGTTGAAATAAAGTTAAATATAATTTGCTAAAAGTAAATATCCAAGATGGCGGACAAAAGGCCATTGTTTACAACAGCTGATTGGAAGGCTATGCTTTAGTTTCAGGTGCTCATATAAAAAGGAGTGTTAATTCATATAATTAAATTAAACTAAATTGGTATTTTATTTAGAAGGAGTCATTACGACATTTTTCCATATGAAACAAATTGACATAAATTGTTTTCATTTAAAATAAACAAGGGTTCTAACAAATTGAAGCTTTTTAATGTAAACCTTTGATTTTATTTAGAAAAGGGTGAAATTATATATGTGTATAAAATAAATTGAATCAAACCAAGGTTTGAGTAAGAATAAAGGGAAATGATTTTAATATGGGTAGATTTTAAATATTTTAAAAGGTACAATAAAAGGGTTAAGTTAAACAAGAGATTTTAAATTTGTAAGTGGGTCTAGCTAACTAATTTTAATATGTTAATATAAGTTTTCTTTTTTGGATTATAAGTATATATATATATATTGTTTATTTCATGATTTATGTGTAGTTAAAATAATATCTTGGTGGTAGAGTAACTTAGAAAGAAAATTGAAATTTTTGCAAATTGGTTCAAAAATGTAAGTTCTAAAATAAAGGTAAATGGGCTTGTAGCCATTTAGCAATGGTATACAAAATTTATTAAATATCAATTTCCTTCGGAAATTGCATCGATAAATTTTAAATAAATTTTAATTAAATTTCAGTATTTATAATTTTCATGAAGAAAGGGTTAATTCAAATGAGAACCAAAGGGTTACATATTTTACATAAAAAGGGTTAAATGAATTTTAAAATTTGTAAATTTCTTTGTAAATGATCAAGGATCAGTTCAAAAGGGTTTAACTATGTTTTGATAAATATTAATAAATTTCATTATGTGAATTTTCATGCCAAAAGGGTTAATCAAATCGTAACCAAAGGGTTAAATATTTTCTAATCAAAGGGTTAAATGAATTTAAATAAATTTGTAGATTTTGTAAATGATTGAGGATATGGGTAAACAGGTTAAATATGTTTCAGTAAATGTTTTATTAAAATATGTATTTAAATATTATAATATCAATATGGGAAGGTGTTTGAATTTATTCAGTAGATGTTTTAAAAAATTTTTTATAAATTATGATTTGATGTTCAGTAAATATTTTGATAATCTTGTAGGAGATACGGCTATATGTTTTATATGTAATTTTTGTTTCAGTATGTACTTCATAATTGGTTCATATATAATTTGATATGTTTTATGAAATTGTTTTTAGGTTGTTGGTAAAATTGTTTGAAATTTTACCTGCTAAAGTAAATAGAATTTGAATTTTAAAATGTCCATTTTAAATTGATAAAGATATAGAAAAAATTATATCATTTAAATGGCTATGTAAAATATGGCCATAAATAAAGTAGTGTGTTTAGAAAGTTTAAATAAATTGAACAAAATGTGAAAAGTAGGGATCTTTCGGAGTGTGTTGAAAAGTAAGGCTTTGCTTGAATCCAAAAGGTTAAAGCGAATTTCTGTAATTTGTAACAATTAAATTGTCAGTAAAAAGTTAGGTAAACAAAACTATATATTGACGTTTAAAATCGCAAGGTTGAGAACCTGGGATAATGAAATAAAATTATGACAAGTTGTAAAGGGTTATATTTTCGACAAGTAAGATTGATCGTCAAGTAGAGCAAAGTTTTACGCTTTGGCATACTCCGATTGAAAGAAATTAAAATCGTAAATGCTTAATTTAAATTTTAAATGTCCACTAAAATAAGCAGAGTTGGTTTCTTAACTGTGTTAAGAACGAACATAAATGATATTTTTAAGTCAAATAAATTGCAGACTGTGCATTGTAATATTAAATTTTAAATTTTTTAAAAATTAAAAAATAAAGATTTTTTAACTAACTTGCAAACAAACTGAGTATTATTTTAAACAAGTTTCTTACACTCTCCTACAGTTGAGATGGTCATTTCGCCGTTTAGATGTCTTTCAAAAGAACCCATCCCCCGGGACGACTTACCCGTTAAGGGTAGAATCCGCAGCAAGTTAGGTTTTTTCTTTTTTAAGTCCAGTGACTTGTTCTCTGGCAGATTTTGGCGAGCATTGCACAGCGTTCGTGGTTTCGGCTGCGAGCGGCTCGTTTCAAAATTCTTGCTCTGCAACGGGCGTTGGTGGGCGGCTTGCGCGCGCGTGCTGGTCAACGACGGAAGGGTTGACGGCGCCGCGAGTAGGTGCTGGCCTGGTCCGTTGCAACACACACACACACACACACACACACACACACACACACACACACACACACACACACACACACACACACACACACACACACACACACACACACACACATACATAAACACACATACTGTAACGGTCTGACATACCGTGACAAATAGGAAATAAATAATTTCCTGTTTTTAAGTAATAAAGTTGATTTTTAAATTAATCAAGTTTGGAATTATAAAAATAATAAAGAGTGAAGAATTAAATAAAATCATAAATAGAATAATTAAGCTAAATTAAGAAGTATTAGAAAATAAATTTATAATAACTAGTTAAATTTGACCATCGGGAGTGAGGCGAAAATTTTCTAAGTGTTTAAGAAAGCTATCTTAAGAACCAAACCACGTAGAACTTTCATCGACATTTTAGAAATCCAGAATAAGCCAGAATAAACATTAGTGAAAACAAAATTTGAAAAACTTAAAAACTTTGTCAATATAATTGTGTTTTATTTGAAAGGATAAATTTTCTTTTTTATTTAAATAAATAAAAATTAAATATGTTATAAAAATCAACAGTATTTGCATTTCATCCTGTGTCGAATAATCAATAAAAACTGTTCAGCTTTTTCCAACTAATATGAAAATGATTATTAAATCAGTAAACAAGTTTAATTAAATTTCATTAATTGATAATAGTTAAAGCGTAATGTTTTTAAAAAGTTTCTCTCAACTAACTTCATTGAGCTAGCCTAAAGATTAGTTGGTTTTTTGTATAAAAGTCCAGAGATTTATCTACTGGCAGATTGTGTTTAAAAGGACACAGGATCCTTTTAATATAGGTAATTTAAACACGATCATATTTTGCACGTTCCCTTGCTGTCTCTACAGATCATCATCAGGTGGTAAGACTCTGTGAATATTTTGTGTATTATTTTAAATGTGTTTCTTTCCAGCTGACTATTGAAATGACATGTGTGACTATATCTAGACCCTACAAAATTGATAAACCAATTTTGGGGAGAGTATACTTATGTTAAATAGTAATCAGCGGGAATAGGCTTGTTTTGGGCATGGCCCTATGAGCGGGAAATATACACGTAACTTAGGGATTTTAGCACGGTTGAACAAGCGGGGTGATTGGCAGATGTTTGTTTTGTTTATAAATAAGTTTTTTTAAACAACAAAATTTTGGTATTCTGCGAGAAGGGAAATCAATTAGGGGAGGGGACGTTGCAGAATTGGCGCCCGAACGTTAGGGGCTTTGAACAGGTTCCCTATATCAAGATTAAATAGTTAAATTATAGAAATAAATCGAGATTGTTTAAATAAGTGATGTCAGAATGTTTTAAATAATGCAATTAAATTTTTAAATAATAATATAAATTGAAGGAATCGAAGAGCGTACAAATAAAAATAAAATAAATAAATAACTAAAATTGAATAAATATTTAGACGAAAGAGCGGGTAAGGAACCATCTGGCCTAAAGCAAATCAAATAGAAAGGAATAAGTGGATAAATAATTAATTGAATAATAAATCAGTATTAAATCAAAATGTCTAGATCCGAGATGTATAAATTGATGGCCTTTTTCTAGGCAAAAGAAGAAAAAGATAAAGAAGAGAGAGAGAAAGAGAAGGAGGAAGCAAAACAAAAAGAGAAGGAGAGAGAAGACAAAGAAAAACAAAGAGTGAAGGAGAGAGAAGACAAAGAAAAACAAAGAGAGAAGGAGAGGGAAGACAATGAAAACCCATGGAGAGAGGAAGAGAGAAAATTGAGAGAGAAAGAGAAGACGGAAGCAAAACAAAGAGAGAAGGAGAGAGAAGACAAAGATAAACAATTGAGAGAGGAAGAGAGACAATTGAGAGAGAAAGAAAAAGCTGAAGAGAAAATGGAAAGACGACAGTTATGGGAGGCTTTCCAGTTAAAATTCGATGACTACCAAAAAGAAACTGAGACTAAGACAAATAACATATACGAAAGGTTAAACGACCTATTTACCGAGATAGAAAATACTATGGACGAGACTGCCAAATTAAAGATTGTAGAGCGATATATGAAAGGGGCAGCGGATGCATGGTGGAAAGCCATCAAGAACAACACTGAAACGTATTCTGAATTCAAGCATGAATTCACGGAGCATTTCTGTAGTTATCGCCAGCAGGATAGGATACGCAGACAAATCAATCAAGGGCGCTACCATAATAATGGACCATACTCTATGGCAGAGTATTTTATTATGATGGTAAACAGGGCAAAAAACGTAGACCTGATAATCCCAGAGAACCATTTGATTTTCATGTTGATGAAACATTTTGGGAGTAACGTTCAGCTAGCTAGTTGTGGGGAACCCCACAAGTAATATCAAACAAGCAATAGTTTTCCTACAACAGCTAGACAGCGTTACTGACAACGGAAATGGTAATAGGAACGCTCAACGAAGTCAACAGAGGCAGGTTGCTCCAAACCAACAACCTAACCCTAACCCAAGGTTCCATGGTGATACCACAAAATACCAAAATACCAAGTATCCTAAAAACCCTCATCCCAAATCGCCTATCCCCGAACCAAGCGACCAAAAGCCAAAAAACTGAATAGGAGGATCTCTGGCAACAATCAGGGAGATACGTTAACCACGTTAGAGATCCGAGGCAATAAAAATTCAAAAATAATTCAGAGCGAGAGACCAAAGGAAAAGCCGGTTTACCATCATAATAAGATTAGCCTAGGCGGTTTTTCCACGTCTATTCGGGACGATTTGTTAGAGGAAGGAAATGACTCGGTTATAAAACTGGAGAATGTAGGGTAGACCAGTGTCCAGTGATAGAGTGCGAAATTAAAGACCATAAGTTAATTGCCCAAGTCGATACAGGTGCCCAAATGTATGTGATTAAAACAGAAAAATACATAGCCCTAAAACAAAATGGGAATCTATTCTATGAGCTGCCTATAGCTAACGTGGGGATAGTCACAGCATTAGGGGCAACCTGTAAACGAGTCAAATTGAAAACAATGCTACCTCTAACATTAAGCGGACACACAAAGGAATTTGTTTTCTTGATAGTGGACAATCTACGGGTTGACCTTATCTTGGGAGCAAATACTTTGTGTGCCTTAAATGCCCGAATAGACATGGAGAGATCATTTATGACATATGAGATTGATGGATATCTGCCGGACAAGGAGTTTCTAGAATCAACTAATAACAAAAACATTTTAAGACAAGAGATAGGATGCAATAAGATTAGTAAAGTAGTAAACAAAATTATTAACAAAAATTTATTATGTTCCGACGATACAAGCGGGGAACAAAAAGTAAATTTAATAAAATCGCCTAATATAGGCGGACCAATTAACGACGGCAAATTAACACCTGAAGAGTCGACATTGGAGGGTCTGATAGTGGATAGCGAGCAGAGGGGGCTATTCATGTGCAAGGGTCAGGAAGATGGGTCCTTGTGCGAGTTAGGTGGTGACGAACTAGAATGTAAACAAACTGTAAACAAAAATATAACTCAAAATTTAATATGTTTCAACGATACAAGCGGGGAACAAACCATAAAATTAAAACAATGGTCAACGACAAAAGTTACAAACGAGATTACCAAAAATTTAGATAACAAATTAAGCGAAAATTCATGGGAGATCGAATTATTAAATTGTGAAAGTTCGGAATCAAGTAAGCTAACGGACTTAAATAAAACAAAAAATGGTTTAACCATACCTACAACAAACAAATTAAATAATGACGAGGGAGGATTCGACGAATTAAATAAAAATGGCTACAAGCCGAAACAATTTAAATTCCAACAAGTTAGGGAAAGGCCTAATTGTCGGGAGACTAATCAGTTAGACGAAACAGGAATTCCGAATTATTTTAATTATAATCAATCTTACCATTAGCAAACAAGCTAATCTTATTATGATGGTAAACCGGCTTTTCCTTTGGTCTCTCGCTCTGAATTATTTTTGAATTTTTATTGCCTCGGATCTCTAACGTGGTTAACGTATCTCCCTGATTGTTGCCAGAGATCCTCCTATTCAGTTTTTTGGCTTTTGGTCGCTTGGTTCGGGGATAGGCGATTTGGGATGAGGGTTTTTAGGATACTTGGTATTTTGGTATTTTGTGGTATCACCATGGGACCATGGGTTATGGTTAGGTTGTTGGTTTGGAGCAACCTGCCTCTGTTGACTTCGTTGAGCGTTCCCATTACCATTTCTGTTGTCAGTAACGCTGTCTAGCTGTTGTAGGAAAACTATTGCTTGTTTGATATTACTTGTGGGGTTCCCCACACTAGCTAGCTGAACGTTACTCCCAAAATGTTTCATCAACATGAAAATCAAATGGTTTTCTGGGATTATCGGGTTTAAGTTTTTCGCCCTGTTTACCATCATAATAAAATACTCTGCCATAGAGTATGGTCCATTATTATGGTAGCGCCCTTGATTGATTTGTCTGCGTATCCTATCCTGCTGGCGATAACTCCAGAAATGCTCCGTGAATTCATGCTTGAATTCAGAATACGTTTCAGTGTTGTTCTTGAAGGCTTTCCACCATGCATCCGCTGCCCCTTTCAAATATCGCTCTACAATCTTTAATTTGGCAGTCTCGTCCATAGTATTGTCTATCTCGGTAAATAGGTCTTCTATTTCCCCTAGGAAAGTCATTGGGTCTTCTTTGTCATTCCCTCAGAACTCAATTCTACGGTACGTAGCCTCCCCGTTCCTGTCTATTACCCTTGGTAAGCAAACTTGTGTTACTATTCCTGCTCCAGTTGTTTGCTTTACTTTTGCAACATGTTGTTTCACTGTTTTAATCTCCTCTTGGATATTCTGTACTTTTTCATTTAATTTAGTCGTTTTAGTTTCCGTTTTAGTTCTTAGTCTTTCTATTTCCGTCTCATGTTCGTTTAACCTTTCGTATATGTTATTTGTCTTAGTCTCAGTTTCTTTTTGGTAGTCATCGAATATTAACTGGAGAGCCTCCCATAACTGTCGTCTTTCCATTTTCTCTTCAGCTTTTTCTTTCTCTCTCAATTGTCTCTCTTCCTCTCTAAATTGTTTTTCTTTGTCTTCTCTCTCCTTCTCTCTTTGTTTTGCTTCCGCCTTCTTTTTCCTCTCAATTGTCTCTCTTCCTCTCTCCATCGTTTTTCTTTGTCTTCTCTCTCCTTCTCCCTTTGTTTTTCTTTGTTTTCTCTCTCCTTCTCTCTTTGTTTTTCTTTGTCTTCTCTCTCCTTCTCTCTTTGTTTTTCTTTGTCTTCTCTCTCCTTCTCTTTTTGTTTTGCTTCCTCCTTCTCTTTCTCTCTCTCTTCTTTATCTTTTTCTTCTTTTGCCTTGAAAAAGGCCATCAATGTATCCACCTCGGATCTAGATATTTTGATTTAATACTGATTTATTATTCAATTAATTATTTATCCACTTATTCCTTTCTATTTGATTTCCTTTAGGCCAGATGGTTCCTTACCCGCTCTTTCGTCTAAATATTTATTCAATTTTAGTTATTTATTTATTTTATTTTTATTTGTACGCTCTTGGATTCGTTCAATTTATATTATTATTTAAAAATTTATTTGCATTATTTAGAACATTCTGACTTCACTTATTAAAACAATCTCGATTTATTTCTATAATTTAACTATTTAATCTTGATATAGGGAACCTGTTCAAAGTCCCTAACGTTCGGGCGCCAATTCTGCAACGTCCCCTCCCCTAATTGATTTCCTACTCGCAGAATACCAAAATTTTGTTGTTTAAAAAAACTTATTTATAAACAAAACAAACATCTGCCAATCACCCCGCTTGTTAAATCGTGCTAAAATCCCTGAGTTACGTGTATATTTCCCGCTCATAGGGCCAGACCCAAAACAATCCTATTCCCGCTGACTACTATTTAAAATAAGTACAAACTCCCCAAAATTGGTTTATCAATTATGTAGGGTCTAGATATAGTCACACATGTCATTTCAATAGTTAGCTGGAAAGAAACACATTTAAAATAATACACAAAATATTCACAGAGTCTTACCACCTGATGATGATCTCCAGAGACAGCAAGGGGACGTGCAAAATATGATCGTGTTTAATTTATCTATTTTAAAAGGCTCCTGTGTCCTTTTAAACACGATCTGCCAGTAGATAAATCTCTGGACGTTTATACAAAAAAACAACTAATTTTTAGGCTAGCTCAATGAAGTTAGTTGAGAGAAACTCTTTAAAAACATTAGGCTTTAACTATTACCAATTAATGAAATTTAATTAAACTTGTTTACTGATTTAATAATCATTTTCATATTAGTTGGAAAAAGCTAAACAGTTTTTATTGATTATTCGACACAGGATGACATGCAAATACTGTTGATTTTTATAACATATTTAATTTTTATTTATTTAAATAAAAAAGAAAATTTATCCTTTCAAATAAAACACAATGATATTGACAAAACAATTCACTAAATAACTTGTTGTTTTTCATATTTTAAAATCTTATAATATTCATATATATCAATTACATTTACATAAACATAAAATTATTTTTCAAATTAGACATAATAAAAATTTATCTTCTATTTTAAATTGGTAAATTCATATTTATGACACATAAGTTTTAAATTTATAATATTCAAAAAACTCTTATTTCTTTGAAAATAAATGGCTTATGGCCAAAAACCCTTTGTAAGTTTAATATTTATCATTTGAAATATTCTGATCACATAAATTCATTTTATTAAGCATAAAATTTATTTAATTTTTATAAAGAGTGAAGTCATTGTTTAAGCTTGAATATTTGTTTGAATTTAATAAAATTAACTGACTAAATTTGACGTAATTGGTATTGAATAGAAAAAATGACTTGCCAAAGATGTTCCTTCCGGTCCTAGAGTCCCTCGTCTGGATTCCCTGGTCCTTGGCCATCGGAAGTCGCCATCCCTGGTTCGTCGGTGGTGGTTTTCCTCCATTCCCGCGTCCTGGAGGCTGAGTCTGGAGCCTTCATCCCTTGGTAGTCCTAGACGTCGGAAGCGTTGAGGTTTGGTCCATCTGTTCTGATGGCGGTCTTACTCGCGGTCCAGCATAGCGTTCCGCGGCACCTCGTATTAAAAATTTATTTCAGACTGTCTCTAAGGTCTTAGAGACCTAGTATATATAGCGGTGAATTTAACCTACCTCACCCCGCCAGCAATACTTGCTATCTTTGGATTTATTCCTTGTACAGGCAAGTCGGGCAACGAATCCGTTTTAGCTTGCAGAGTTTGATTATAATTTTTTAACACTGAAAAATGTCTATTTTATTAAAACTGCTGTAACTTTTTTGTTTTTAAGTTTTTCAAATTTTGTTTTCACTAATGTTTATTCTGGCTTATTCTGGTTCTTCTAAAATGTCGATGAAAGTTCTACGTGGTTTGGTTCTTAAGATAGCTTTTTTAGGCACTTAGAAAATTTTCGCCCCACTCCCGATGGTCAAATTTAGCTAGTTATTACAAATTTATTTTCTAATACTTCTTAATTTAGCTTAATTATTCTATTTATGATTTTATTTAATTCTTCACTCTTTATTATTTTTATAACTCCAAACTTGATTAATTTAAAAATCAACTTTATTACTTAAAAACAGGAAATTATTTATTTCCTATTTGTCACGGTGTGTCAGACCGTTACAACTTCCTCGATTGAAAGGTCAAAAATGTTTTTACTTTATCAAAATATATTTTACCAATTCATAACCTTAATTCTACTTAAACTCTCTTATGCTATTACAAAAATTGCCTTATTATTAATTTCTTGTCCCTTTGTAAGTTTTCAACCTGAAACACTTCAAACACATTCCATTAGTAAATTATAAGTCACTGTTGTCTATACTAAATATTATTTCGTCTATTAACACATTGTCTACCGCACAATGTTTTTAATGGCTGTCATTTTCATTATTTATCTACCACGTCAATTTAATCTATATCATTTATGGCTTTAAAAAGAATGACTTCGTAACAAGCCTACTTGCAAATAAACAACCTAACTAATTCTACAATTTTTTATTTTAAACATATTTTTTTTACATCCTAAGTATCTGGTGTTGTTATTGTGTCAGCTGCGGAAGTACACTTTATCTAGCTGAGTTTGTTTATTTTCAGATAGAACCCCTCGTCGTGCCGGCTGACTGTTACTTGAATTCCATATTCCATTCTACCTGGTAAGGGCAATGAGCTGGCTTGTAAACATCCTATTAAAATACACAAATAATTTGATGCATTGCTTCCTTGAACTTATCAAGTTAAAACGTAACGACCCTTGCCTTCAAATTCTCTAGTTTTATATTGTAAAGTTTATAAAACTGGCTTGTGTCCAGATTATCGAAGTCCAACTGATAAGTCTCCGTTGCTTCTGCTTTTAATGCAAAGTTCTTATTGTTGCGATCTTGAGATCAGTACACAAGTTTTTTTGTTTTATTTGGCAAGGTCTGACAGCGGATTTGTGTACAAGTTATTAAAGTTCGCCTGCTATCTCCCCGTTGCTTCTTGATATAACCGGCTTGTTGACTTAAGCAGTGGAGGTAGCTCGCCAATGTTTGCTCAATACACACAGACTTCCTGAATAATACTTTGTAATGTTTGGGAAATATTGACTTGGTAATTTAAAAGTTTTGTTTTATATTTTAACATTTGTCCTTCTATCAGTTGTCGGTCTAAAGTTTCGATTTAAGCTCCTTTTAAAACGTTAATACTTGCAAATTGATATTCTTGTTGTAACCGAGTTTGCAATCTTTTTGTACAGTTTTATTCCTGCCTAATTTCGCTTATCGCTCGTGTACTGGTTCTATTATTGAAGCAATATTCTAATTTGGCTTTTATGTTTTTTGGTTCTTGATAAGTGTAAAGTTCACATTTTAGAATTCCTTTACTCGTCATAAAACTTTTTAATGTCCTTAATGTCATAGATGAATCGGTGTTTATTTGTAACCACGTTTGCAATTTCATATGTTTTTCGACCCATTTTCCTCTTAATTTTATAAGCACCCTGGTACCTTAACAACAGCTTCTCTGTCTCGTTCTTAGACACATCTGATATATTGTGTCTAGTGATTAGGACTAAATCACCCGGTTGAAACGACGTTTCTCGGCAGTTTATATTTCTTAAAGCAGCACGTCTTTCTCCCACTGTCCTGATGCGATCGAATACATTCTGTAATGTCTCCCTTTGTGTCGCTTGGTCCGCATTTCTACAATCATCTGGCAGAAATCTCTCCCATATATATATATATATATATATATATATATATATATATATATATATATATATATCGGTACTTCTCCATGGTGTACCTGGATAGGTGAATATCCAGTTACCTCATGGGGAGTGATGTTAATTACCTGTTCCATATATGGTAGGTATCTCATCCATGATGACTGCGCTTCATGACAATATGTCCTAAGAATCCTTCCCAGATCTCGGTTTATTCTCTCAGCATGATTTACTTGTGGATGCCTGACCGGAATTAATGTATGCTCAACACTGTTGTCGTGCATCCATAAACTCCATTGTCGAAACGTAAAGGCAGATCCGAAATCTGAGAGTATTCGCCTAGGCTTCCCTATTGTCTGAAAATAATGCAACAGTTTGGCGATTGTACTCGTCGTATTTGGGCGCTTGACTGCATATAATTTTACTAACTTTGAGAATACGTCTACTACAACTAAAATGTGCCTCTCACCTCCTGTGCTTCGGGAACCAACTTATCTGAACTATTCATTCATAATAACTTTCATTTATAATATGAAAATGATCATTAAATCAGTAAACAAGTTTAATTAAATTTCAATAATTGATAATAGTTAAAGCCTAATGTTTTTAAAGAGTTTCTCTCAATTAACTTCATTGAGCTAGCCTAAAGATTAGTTGGTTTTTTGTATAAAAGTCCAGAGATTTATCTACTGGCAGATTGTGTTTAAAAGTACACAGGAGCCTTTTAAAATAGGTAATTTAAACATGATCATATTTTGCACGTTCCCTTGGTGTCTCTGCAGATCATCATCAGGTGGTAAGACTCTGTGTGTTAGAATTTTGGTATTCTGCGAGAATGGAAATCAATAAAGGGAGGGACGTTGCAACACACACACACACACACATATATACACACACACACACACACACACACACACACACACACACACCCATACACTCACTCACACACCCACACACACACACACACACACTATAATTAATATAAAACAAGTCAGAATTTAGTCACAGACAGGATTAAAAATCACAATCACGGTTAATAATCACATTTATCTCAACGTTGCAATCACAGTTAGACCTGTTACCGGAAAATCATTGTTAGTGATATCACTAATGAACACTGCCTGTTCACTGATTTCTAACCACATCATAATAGTAAAAGCTATTCAGTATTCGACGTTTCCTAAGCTTCTATTTGGTGGTTGTCAAATATTGTAACTCTCTGTATGTCAATGTTTACCTTGCGTTTCAAACAATGAGCTCATCCTTGTTCACGTATTAAGGCAATACTGATACGTTCGTTAGACATTGTCTGGACGTTTGCTTAGGCCAGACAATAGCTTACAAACAACAATATCGTAGCTAATCGATGCAATGCTGTTTCTCCTGTTTCTGTTTCTATACACAGTGCATATTTATTGTACTACCAAGAGATATTCTGAATTCCAAAGTGTCTTATGAACAGATATCATACAAACTTTAACATCTAACCTATGATACCATATAATTGAGATTATCTAGCGTCGCGTCGTTTAAAGTTCGAAATAATATTACATTTTTAGGATTTCAATTGTATTATATATCTCTAATACGGAGTATACAAAATTCGATGGAAATAATGATTTACCGCTTACACCGATCGATATTACCACCATAGACAGAATAAAATTAAAAATTAGGTATTTAAACAAATATTGTGATGTAGCATGTTTTTATTTCATGTATGGCGTTGTAAAATGTTTTCAGCACCAGTATAGTGCTGCTTTCTAACATTTATTTCGACGTTTGTTCTCTTTTTAAAAGTTTTTCTTTTATTTTATGTTTATATACGAGTATTTCTAACCCTTGACACTTGGCAAATTTCACAATTGATATCGAAATCTTGTTCCTGTTCATGACGAGCTGGTTGTTAATTACTTATTACACTTTGATATTCCTTGCGACCAGACTTTTTGTTAACTAAAAGTTGTTAAGTTGTTAATTTACACTTCATTTGAGGCTGAAAAAGGCGTAAGACGAAAACGTTTCCCCAAGTGTAAGCTAACATTTTAACAACCTTTAGTTAACAAAAAGTCTGGTCGCAAGTAATAGCAAAAGTGTAACAAGTAGTTCACATTTATATTATATACAAATATTTAATTATATATGTATTATATTTTATTATATATATATATATATATATATATATATATATATATATATATGATGAATAGTTAATATGTGGAGTACATCCGTTCATTCTGTAGTGCATGAATTCGCAGCTCCGACGTTTCGCTAGAATCTTATTACGCATTGACGAGGTGAACCCAACAACAGTTAGACTCGCTCTTCAACTGTTGTTGGGTTTCCCTCGTCAATGCTGGATGAGGCTCTCTAACGAAAAGTCGGAGCTGCGAATTCATGCACTACATAATGAACGGATGTACTGCAGATAGTAAATATTCATCATATTTTTCCATCCGTGAAGGAGTACGTAATATTGTTATTATATTATATATATATATTATTATAGATTATAATATTATATATATTATATATATTATATATATATATATATTTGTTACACAAAATATTGCTTTTATACATTATATTGTATAGTTACCATACAATATAATAAATATTACATTGTAACAATCTGAATATTGTTTATATATAAATATATACAGTTTATAAACCTGTAATTAATGGTGATAATATAGACATGATATATGACATATATCATAGTGATATTTGATATATGTTTCGGTTGGTTTAACTTCATTGGTTTTTCTATATGGTTATTTACTTGAATGTGTGAGTAATTGCTTCGGAAAAGGTATATGTATTCTATCGTTTTGGGCAGTAAAATGACTCCAGAGGCATTGAGTTTTGTTTAGTTGAATAATGATTGGATTTAAAATTTTAAATATTTATTATTGAAAAATAAAAAACTATTGAAATAATTTTTATTTTGAATAATAATACTTTTGAACGATCCTTGATTTATGTAAGTTTGGAATTTTCAAGGATATAAATTAATTTTAAAACTGAAAAATTAATACAAAGATAAAATTTTTGATTCTTGTATCTAAAAAGACACACACTCAGAATAGAATTGATTTAAAAATTGTTTTTTTCTAAAACACAGAAGTTATTCTTCTAAATAACTGCTTTCGTAAGATCTATTTTTACTATTTCGCAAAGTTGTTTAAGAAACTTCAAGAATGTTTTTTCGTCCTTTGTCCATATTATTTTTACAGTTGGGCAACAATAGTATTGAAAGATAATATTTTCTTGATCTATTAAGGCAGTTTCGGAGTTAGTAATGGATAAAATTTCAGTAATTGAAAGAAATTGTTTGTTGAGAACAAAAGCTAGTTTCATACAATTGAAAAATAATCTTAAAAAAAAATTTTTTTTAATGAAAAACAAATAATTTTCATATTTTAAAATATTTACACTTTTATTATAATGAAATAAATGGTCCAAATGATTTGTTTATAGCCCAACTAATAACGCTATAAACAGTAGTTACACGAAAACAATGAGTGGCAAGAATGCTGTTGAGTGACATATCCTGAGTTGTGACACAATAACTAAGGTTATTCTGGAATAGATGTAGAAATATAAACACGGTGTTCTTTCTGAAATATGTCAAAACCATGAAGGTTTCCGTTGCTGTCGTAGTCGTTTGCTTCGCTCTCGCCTTTGTAAGTATGCTTCTATAACAAACATATAAGTATAAAATAACAAATATACAAAGCTATAATAATATCACACGGTTTCTTAATAATACTGGCATTCTTGTAAGTAATTATGTCTGTGTGTGTGCAATTAATTTCTTTTGGCTTACAATTTTAAGTTTAACTTTTCAAACACTTCCATATACACTTGGTGGGTCATTTCTAATATTTATTTAAACTTAGTGTATTACACATTGATACAATTTACCTGCTAAATAAAATTTTATAAAAATCTTTGCTCATTTAATTTAGCTCAGTACTATATTTCTGATTTGCCTAGATTGAGCAAGAGAGTATTAAATATTATCAACGTAAATATAGGACGTAACGTGCCTGAGTAGATAGAGCACTTGAGTAAGAAAAATGAAGATCCATGTTCGATTCTCAGAAACGCCAAAGAATTCCTGTGAATATTTCAGTTTGCCAAGTTGTCTTTTACTGTGAGAAAGAATACCTACCTATAGCAGTTATGGGTTGGGAAAGAGTGTGTATGTGTGTCTGTGTGTTTGTTTGTGTGTGTGTGTGTGTGTGTGTGTATGAGTGTGTGTGTATATGTGAGTGTGTGCGTGTGTGTTTGTGGGTGTGTATGAATGTGTGTGTGTGTGTGTTGTATGTATGTGTGTGTGTGTGTGTGTGTGTGTGTGTGTGTGTGTGTGTGTGTGTGTGTGTGTGTGTGTGTGTGTGTGTGTGTGTATGTGTGTGTGTGTGTGTGTGTGTGTGTGTGTGTGTGTGTGTGTGTGTGTGTGTGTGTGTGTGTGTGTGTGTGTGTGTGTGTGTGTGTGTGTGTGTGTGTGTGTGTGTGTGTGTGTGTAAATTTGTGTCACTAATTAATATAAGTACAATATAACTTACGAAAGTACACTCAGTGTGATTCAGAGGACATTTATGCAGAGCTGACACGTTATAATGTATTTCACAAATTTAACAGAACTTTCATATTAAATTGCCTACCTATTATAATTAATACCTATATAATATATTACACATCTAATTATTTAAACCTATTTTTATCATACTGGTTAAAAAACATTTTTCTAATGAAAAATTGATGTTATTTATAAAATAGTAATAACCATACAACTTTAATTATTTGTAATGAAAAATACTGTATAATGTAAATACGTCTGTTTAAAATACTAGATATCTAATAATAAACTATAAAAATAATCAAATAAACCATACAGGGTGATAAATGCTTCATGAGTATACACATTTTTTTAATATACTGTACAATTGTTTGAGATTATTGTGTATAAAGGAGAAGAATATTTCTTTCCTTCTAGATTAATAGTTCAGCGTTTACTTAGCAAAAGTTAAATTCTATAGAATATTTATGTGCTACTCGTACAAAGCTTTTAAACTTTTAATTACAAATAAAACTTGTATGACAAAAATATAGCCTAATTTTATTTACTTAAATATTGAAAATTATGTCTATTGAGAACTTTAAAGTGTCAATTATAATTATATCAAAATTCTACGATTTATAAATTACCTTCATTGTTACAACAATATATGAATAGTTATTAAGGTAGTGGTGGATAGGCCTATAGTTGAAGATAATATTGCGTGTGAGAAGTAGATTTTCTCTCATAAAGACGTGTCTACGGCTTCCACAGAAGTGGGGTCTGCTAAACAGGAAATGGTTACGCACATGGCAATTTCCCGTTTCCTACTAAAGGAACTTGTTCTCCAAACATTTTGTGAAAAGTTTTAATTCAAGTTATATAGTTTCATTATCCATATTATATAGTTAAATTTTTAAGAAATTTCTAAATGTGAAATATAATTACATTTTGAAAAAAATATCATTTAAAATTTAATTTTTGGTTTTACAGGCAGGTTCGGAAGAGAGTGGGATTATAAAAGTATTCAATGAATGCAAGGCGAAAACCGGAGCAACAGAAAGTTAGTATGGTCAAAAATACTATTAGGCTAAATAATACATAAATATAGAAGTTATTTCAAAGTTTGTTACCTAGGGCTATAATTTTCTTAATGGGGGTTACGTAGCCCCCCTTTCCTTAACGTGTCATCCCCTCCATTCAAAATATATGTGTTTAAATATTTAATATATTAAATATTCATATTAAAAAATAACAAAACTCAAGTTTACACAGATACTTTATATGAGTTACAGTGTTTGAGCAAGGTTTTAAATAAATTTTAAATATATAGATTCTAATTAACTAATTTTTGGTAATTAACTAGAACGAACCGACATTAAACAGAAGAAAAACAGCTGTTTTTCTTTATCGATTAAAATATATTTTCCATTACACCATTGACATCCGTATTTAAAGTGAGTTCCCGCCCAATGAGTGGGACCGCAAGATGTTCTGAACCATCTTGCTGAGTGATTGATCGCAATTTTACTTTTACAATGCTGAGCTTAGAGAAATATTTTCCAAACCGCAACTTATTATTGGAAGTTTAGTAAATTTTGTTATTCACTGTGTTAAATTCGTTATCATAGATCCTCTGTTATGCTAAGAATTCTTCTAAAATTAGTAAAATTAGAAGAATCAGTGGAATTATTTTGATGTTCCTTTGGTAATTACATTTATTATTATGTTTTGGGGGGGCCCTAGATTTTGTAACATTACAGCGGCAAGGTTTTGTAGACATTTTAAGTATACCAAAAATAGGAATGTTTAAAACTACAATGTGTGTGTGTGCACGCGCGTGCTTGTGTATATGACGAAAACCCACTAAAAATCGCCGGCTGCTGTAATTATATTTTACCAAACGTTTTTGTACTGAATGACATTTTTGATGACCGTAGTGAGCAGGCCTATGTGCTAGGGATGTTTCATAAGTTACACTATTTTTATTTTTAACTCGTGTGGTAGGCGGGAAACGTCCGAGTGTTCGTGGGGAATTTGCGTTTAGGTGTAGTGCCAGGACTGTAAAATTCCTATACGCATGCGTCTATCGAGCGAGCAGTCAGCTTCAGCCACTATGGATGTTACACTTGTCCTGCCGTCGATTGCTACGTTCGTGGTGTTATTAGTTTTCAAAAATTAAAATACTACTGAAATTCATTGCAAGCTGTGTAGTGTTTATGGTGAAAACATTATCCCAAGGTCAATGGCTTCTCGTTGGAACCAGTATTCATTGGAAGGAGAACGACATTACACGATAACAACGAAGAGGCCTCTCCTCCACTTCCTGTTGTCGATGTCCGACTGGCCAATGGCACAGTTTGGCGCCACATGCTTGATGAAATCCTTTCTCAACTGTCTCCGAATGGGGGAATGAGCCGTGCATGGCCTTCTAAGGATCCGTGTTTATCAAAACTGAGAAAACAGTCTTTTGTTCCACGAAAACGCTCGCCCTGTTCGAGGAGCTTCGATGGTATATTTTCCGCTTCATTTCCCGGATGGGACATCCGCTACCCTCTGAGAAGGGATTTTCACTTGTTTCCGCTGCTGAAACAACATTTTGGAGGAAGACGCTTCGCGAACAAGAGTGGTTTGAACAAAGTAGTTGAAAGACGACTTACCAGTTTGGTGGCAGATTGGTTTGACGCTGGTTTCAAAAAACGTTTACTAATGCACCAGTAGTGTATTGCAAAAAGGCGATTATGTAGAAAAAAAGTTTTTTAATGTACTTTCAAAACATGTTTTAATAATAAAAACTAATAAAAGGTAGTGTAGCTTATTTTTGAGACGACCTAAGTAATCACAGATCTACCCTTCTTGTTTGTTTTAATATGGACATATATTTAGTTATACTTAATGTTGAGATAAAGTATTTTTTTTCTTCTGCGAACTATTTTCTGAGTTCGTAGAAAATAATATTTCTATGATATAATTTTAAAAATTTTAAAGAAGTTTATTATTCTAATTAATTATTTTTATCGTATTTAATCAAACATGAAAACATTTTTGCCTGTTTCATGGGTTAGATAAACAATTGTAGTCCTTACGTTTTGTTTTAATTTTTGTAATTTGAAATGTAGACAATATAAATTGACTGTAATGTAACAATAACCAGGATATTCAACCAAATAAAGATTAACTCATTGCTTTATCAAAACTAAAGTTCTTACAAAAAATAGGTATTTACAAAGTATTTTTATTATGAATTATTTTTTCTAATAGTAATATATTTTAGTCTTGACAGTGACCACCTAATACACTGTAAATGGTTGAAACGTCAACTGAAAGTTTTATTAACTATTTATTCAACTACTACCTAGTGCTATTCATTATTATTCTGATAATTTATTATCACATTCAACCCTTATATTCATTTTATTATAATAACGGTGTTGTTATGTTACGGAATTGACAAGAAATACAAGGCCATAATACAACAATATTTATAATCGAATAGTAACTAATAAGCCTTTAACAAATCTGCCATTTAGAATAAGTAACAATCTTATACAACGTTGTAGTATTAGGCCTACTTATGAAATAATATCATCGTATCTGGTTCTATGTTTTTACTAATTTGTATTTATATATTATTTTGCCAGTTTAGAACTCGTCATTTAGCTTTCGTATCTTGCATTGTGGGGTAAGAGAGGTAATTCTCTCCATGTGTCGTCACGTGACTAATATTTTCGAATTTTCAGACACGTATTTCTGCCTCTTTACTTGATACAACATAGTTTCAATTCTTGTTCTGTCGTTAGTTGTCTGTGATGGAAAATAAACCAAAGGCTTCACTTTTTAAAAGAGTCTGTGCTACACTGACTAGCGTGAAAAATACGTAGCCATGTCATGAGCTAACGTTTTATTTGAATGTTAGCTTTTTATCACAGAGAATTCTCTACAATTTGAAGAAAGCATTTCTATTTTATTACGAATAATTATCTCTCAAATTACAATAATAAATTGCAACTATACAAAATTTAAAATTTTCCATCTTCTGTATTACCATGTTAACTAAGTGACATATTTCTGGACGTCGGCCGTGTACAAATTTGTACTAAATATTTGGTATTTAAATAAATAATTTCGAGAATTTTTTTCACACAAAACAGTTATCTTGTTTTTATCCAAATAGTACTTTGTTCTTAACAAAACTGATCTTTACAACTGTTCTTCAAAACTGTTCTATCTATTTTCATCTCAAAATAGTTCACTTGTATTTACCTAACCATTTCTCCTATTTTTTTCTAAACAGTACCTTGTTCTTATCAAAACACTACATTTTTTTACCAAAAACATTTCTCTTTTTTATAAACAATTTTCTTATTGCTATTTAAATAGTTCTCCTTTTATGCAGCTTCTCTTGTTTTATCGCAACTGTACTATTGTTTTTTCTAAGCGGCTTTTTTGTCTAGACTGTTTGTATTTAAACTGTTCTTTTCTTTCTATGTAAAGAGTTTTATCTTCTTATATAATCAGTTATATTGTATCTTTTAAATAAACAGAAAAATGTCTATTACTTCAATATTAACATTCAATTAATTGATAAATATTAAATAGGTACATTCAGATGTTAACACAACTAAAACAATATTTTAAAACTTTTTACAGGTTTTGATGACATTAACAAAGGATTGATTCCTACTACTGAAGCCGGAAAGGTAATAAATACATTTTAGTAAAACATAAGACAGTACCAAATTGTCTTCGAAATTTAAAACTTTGCCTTTTACATTTAAACATAAGAATTTGTATTGACTCAGCTAAAATTCTTTTATTTTAGAGAGATGTTTTAAATTTAATAAAAACAGATTTTTTTATAAAACTCTTAGAAAGGTTTTTCACAATTGGTAATTATAGATTACATGTGTAACAGGTTTACTAATATTCAGTGAAAACTATTTACTTTAAGTATTTTATAAATGTTTAGTTACTTGGGATAAATTCTCTAAAATATTCAAGACATTAAAATACATTCAATGAGTTACGTTTAACGTTATTCATTTTACTGTGAGTTTATATTTGTAGACTGGCAAAATGTTACAGTACAATTCAAACGTGTGATTCAGCAAACATATTAATGAAAGCAAAGTCTGCTTCGTAAGTAAATTGTTGTTTAATAAATATGGGTTGTACTGTTTTCTTTGTAATTATGAAGATATATTCAGGAATAATTTAGTGTAATATAAACCTATTTGAATAAACGTTTATACTTAATTCAACTGCATCTATTTCTTTGCTATATATTCTTTCCTTATCTAATTCTCTATTGTTGCCACTTAATTACTTTAATTTTTCAGTACATTTCATTGTAGTACATTTTTCAGCACTGCAACCTCTACATTACATAGTATAAAGTAAGCACAAAACCCACCCAAAGCCAACAAATCAACTGAGCATTATTGAGTCAAACGTTGCCAGAAAAAAGATTTTAAAACTAGTTGTCTTATAATAAGTTAATGTATTTATTAATGTAACAGTATTCATCTAATAGAATTTTTAGATAGTACATTCAGATTTTTAATTACTTGCCTAATTAATAGTGTTTTTATTAAATAATTGATAAATTTGCTGAGGTGTTATTTTAATTGTTCACTTGTCTACTTATTTCATTGGCAGTAGGGTTTATGAAATGTTTTAGTAAATTATTTGTCACTTATTCTACAGTATATAAATTGCCTGTATAAGCCATTATATCATCAGATATATATATATATATATATATATATATATATATATATATATATATATATATATATTATTTATTTACTCTATTAAGTTCTGATGGAAAATATAACATTAAAGGTATTTCTGATTATTGAAATGATTGTTGAAAAGCATTTCTGATTGTTGAAACATTTGATTGTCGGATCTTTTCGTCGTTGGAAAAGACTGCCTGTTGCATCAGCGAGAGTTTATTATTTAATTTTCTGATAAATCCAGTTTCTCTTATATAAAGCTAGAAGACACTTTAGGAAAAATCAATCCATACACTACAATACAAATGGAAACAAAATGAAAAACAATTTTATCATTTAATATATTAATTTATATAGAATTTGGTTGTATTATTTTTGTTAAAACAATTTAATTAATAAAACTAGGATCGTCGTGGATTTTATTCTTGAAACTAAAATAGACATTAAAATCTCCACAAAAGTACCCATATGATACGACACTAAAACCTAAATAAATACTAAAATACAAGTAATAAAAATAACTCATGCAATCCATATAACATTGCAACCACATTAGCACAATAAACAATACTAATGTTCGGACAAGCTTCACGATCAGTTTGTC
>JBAIZL010000003.1:21606372-21623872 GCA_036971475.1 Prosapia bicincta
TTATGAAACGTTTTAAAAATGGAATTTATTTCCATTTTATTTAATTTACATTATGCTACCTTTAAGGTAAATATTGACCTCAATAATTAGGTAAAAAAAGTAATATTTTAATTATATTATTAATAAAATTTTTAAATTTCATTTCAGGTTATGAAGGTTTAACGTCGTGTTCCCTTGCAACAGCATACTATGAGTGCATAATAACAATAAATAGACCAAAACAAAATGAAAGCAATAAAAGGTAAAAGAAAATTAAAGTATCGCTTTCATTATTGAATTAAATAGAAATAGAAATAGAAATGTGTATAATAATTTTAGATTTAACGTTGGATAAGGTTTAAAGTCTTATTAGATTCAAATATTTAAGTCTTGTTAGATTCCTGGCTGTATTTCATTCCAATAAACTACTTTTCTCTTTTAATTAATATAACTATTTTATCACTTGACTCCAAATACCGAAAACTATATAACTTATTCAAAAACAGGTAGTTTCAATTAAGATATAGAATTATAACTACATAGCCACCATTTTGAAAAAAGGGGGACCCGATAAAATGCAGAAGAAAGCTAAGGAAAGACCCAGCTACAAATTCGTACTTGTACTTCAAATTCTACTAAAGTACCAATTAATTAATTGTTAGAAATTTAGGTTTTGTAAATTTAAATTTAACAACTACAAAGTAAATTCAGAAAAAGTGCATAATAATTAAATTGACAAAATACAAACCATAACACTGTAGCCTCAATATCTGGAAAGAAATGTATTTAAATATATGTTGTTCTTTGAGTAAGTAGACTTGAGGCAAAACACTTTTAAATTCTAAAGAGATTTTTATGTTGTTTTACTACTGAAATTACGCTAGCTGGCAAGGCGTCCATTATTTCTACTATTAGAACGTGTACATTAGCACTACATTTTTTATTATCATTAAAATTCAATTAAATAGTAATCAGAATATTCTTTGTAAGTCTAAAAATTGTGAAAATTAATCAGTTCAAAATAAAAATTTGGTGGCCAATAATAATTTAAATTTATTTTATTAATAAACTAGGTAAATGGTTAATAACATAGAAACCTAATTAAAATTAACTCAATAGTGTTTTAATTATTTTATTTCGTATTTATAATTGTATTACTATATATATATATATACACACATACACACACACACACACACACACATACACACACACACACACACACACACACACACACACACACACACACACACACACACACACACACACACACACACACACACACACACACACACACACACACACACACACACACACACACACACACACACACACACATATATATATATATATATAGAGTATACGTGTTTGTTTGTGTGTGTGTATTGAATATTCTTATCAATAATTGTATTTATATGTATTGTTCTACTGATAACACTTGTCTTCAAATGTATGTACTTGAAAACCTTACAATATTCTAAAAATGTTTCATCATTTAAAGCTAAAATTTCATTTTATTTTTTCAGCTCTTAAAAAAGCAAAGGCCACATGCAGAAGGAAATTAGAAATGTCAAAACACATGCAGAACAAACATCAAGCTGAAGATAAAATTGTTGAAATGTATTTTTAATAACTGAAAAAATATAAACTTCTATAAGGCCTATAGTTTTATTTCATTACTTATTTTAAGCAATTTTTTTATTGGAAATAGAAAGAGGGAGGGTAGAGGTCAGAAGGGTTGGGGTGGAAAGGTCATACGAAAGGAGTGGAGGGATTGAGGAAAGAAATGGTGAAACAAGAGTGAGGCGAGATGTTGGATTGATCGGATAAGAGGATAAAGGGAGAAATAAATAGAGGAGAGTCAAAAACCAGTTCTTGTCTAAAAGAAAAAAAACAGAAAAATATCACTTTAATTCTAGCAACACTCTTGTCTTTGGGCAACGAGCAGTTCAGTTCTAACAAAATACTAAAACAAAATTAGCACAAATAAATCTCATCAAACGTTTCAAGGTACCCGGTTGACCATTATCCTAAACGTTTATAATTTTATAGCACAACTAAACTAAGACCAAGTATTTAGTATTTATTTTAACCTTTATTTTAACCTTCTACCCATACTTCTATTGAATAACCTTTGCGTTAAAATCATTACGAAATGGTTTTAATGAAGTCTAGACCAACTTACAATGGTCTTCAATGATCTAGAAAGATCGTCTTGTAATGGTCTAGTCGCATGAGTCCAAACCCAGATCCCTATGGGCGCAAAATATTAATACTCAGAGCTCCAAAATACTTTGTAATAGGCCTACTTCTTTTATGAAAACCGTATGCAATGTAATTTTGAAGATGTGACACAGACCCAAACATAGATGCTAAAACCCCAAACTGGCTTGGGTGTTTAATTGCATAGCATAATGGAAACTTAGGAAATTGTTTAATTTCATAGATTATTACTGTCAGTGTTATTATTATTGGATAATTATAGTTAGAAAACGTTTAATCCCTGATTATTTATTAAGTGAATTGATGATGCTTCGGATGTAATTCGCGTTTTGGAAAACATTGCTTGCCTGTTCGAAACCATTGGCAAAAAGTGCAGCAGATACGTATGGAAAGAGTAAACGTACGAAGGGCAACAGTAAAAACAAGCTTATACGTATAGAAGGAACTAAGGTATGAAGGGCATCATTTAAAGTAAGCGTATATGTATGAAAGGAAGTAACCCATGAAGGGTATCACTGAAAACACGAATATACGTAAGAAAGGAACTGACGTATAAAAGGCAGCACTGAAAGAAAGCAAATACATATTGCAACGGCAAATTGACCGCCGCAAAAGCAGGTAACAGTTCAGAAAAGGTGCATCAGGCAAAATTAACTAATAATACCAAATTTTAAAAATAAATTAGGCTAGGTTATAAACAGACTGTACTGCATTAGAATAAGGAAAATTTACATTAAAAAAAAATTATTTAGATTATTAAAATGTGTTAAAAAGCCTAGATTAGTTCATACAAATCGAAAAGATACCCTCGGTTCAGAGGGACAAAGGGTTAAAAAAATCATATAGTGTGAAATTCATAATATGATAACTATATTTCCTTGTAGGCATAGTAATTTCGATAACTGAATATATATATATATATATATATATATATATATATATATATATATATATATATATATATATATATATATGTATGTATTTATTTATTTATATAGGCCTACAGTTATCAAAATTATGTGTAAATTATAAAATAAGTATTGTTTGTAAAGTTATGTAATAATGCATTCAAAAAAGTGAATCAAAATAGTTTATGCTAGTCGAGGGTTAATACTTGACTATACCTTTATCAGATTTAATATGGTTAGCGAATATAGTGGCGATTTATGGAAATAAACAAGGAATGGTTAAGTAAATAAGAAAGGGATTACAGCAAATTTATAATAAATGTAATGAAATGTAATAAAATGTTGTTTTCCAATTTGCAGTAATTTTTTATTTATATAAAGTAAGTTTCCCTAGTATATAACCATAATATGATCTCACTCTAGGTCAAAATGTCTCTCAGTGACTCCGTAAAAGCCTAAAGGGCTAATAGGTGGCTAATTGGTTTTGCTATAAATTCAGGATTTGGTTCTTCTGAAATATTTTTTCTCGGCATACAAGTTTTAAACCAGAGTTTAAATTCGAGAAATAGAGCACTAATTTCTTTTGTATAAGGTGTTATTTAAAATGAAAGAGGGAACAGCTGGCGCAGAAAAGGTGGTAGGAGGTTAGGGTAGAAATATCTGTCGGAGTATGAGTGGAACAAGGTGAGGTATAACATCAAAGAGAGAGAGGTGAGGGAAGAGCTGGCGGGATGTAAGCGGGGAAGGTGGTAGGAGGTTAGGGTAAAGGGTCCATAGGAGTATGAGTGGAACAAACACATGTAGGGCAGCACTGAAAGGTAGCATTGATGTATGAGAGGAACCAATCTATGATGGCGAGTACAGAAAATAACATATAAGTACATTTAATTTTCAACTTCAACCATATCAACGTAAAAAATTGTATAAAACTTGTAACTTTCAAAGCACTGTATTTTTAGCTCAATCGTAATCAAATTAGGGAATTTTTTAAGTGTCTTTTTCATGGTTTACTTTTATAAAATAATAGCCTAATTCAATGATTTTGAAGTGCGTTTGTCGAGCTTAGTGTGACATCAGACGTAATAATTAAATAATAACTAACACAAATTCATGCATGTTTCAATGACTAAGTCATCATCCTTAGCCAGTATCGTTAAATAAATTCAAAAATATAACTGTAAGTTGTATAAATAACTTATAATTTAGGAACTGTGTAACTAAACTCATTAATAAAGATGATTACTGCAATTTGGAAGGCGTAAAAGTAAATTGAGTTGGTATTGATTTCAAATTGGTGTTCATTGTTATTAATTACTTAATTTTCGTAAAATAAATTTAAAACTGAGTGGTGATGCATCTGGTGATGAATAGCAATAGGTAACATCGGGAATTTAAAATCAAATCAGAAAATGCAAAGAAAGCTTCTATGAAATAAACATTCACTCAAGGAATTTTTTACCCATTACGTTTGGCAAATCATTTAAACTAATATTTATTTACTTGAACGACCTTATACAGCCCCCGGTTTGTCTGAGAAAGAGATGATAGCAACCCAGTGCCGTTGTAAACGTTTTGTCTCGTTTAAATAATATACAACCTCAAGAGCACAGTGGTACAATATATTGTAATAAAAATATTGAAAAAACCTAATACCACAAAAATAATAAAAAATAACTAATACTACAAGTTACCTAAGGTTAAACCCTTATGTACATTTCGATGACCATCATCATCAGAGGGTCTTATGTCATCAAAATAAAAGTTTAATCTTAGCGAAATTGTAATATTATTAATTTTTTATGGTATTGGGATTTATTTCAATATTTTTATCGTTTAGATAAGCTTTTTTTATTATTTTCCTAACGATTTATAATTTTTTTAAAGTTTCATGCAAATTCTAATATTACTAAGTTCCAGCTTAAGGCATAAGCATAGTTTCAAAGGAAAATAATACAGCAGATTTGTGCAGTATTTTACTTCACTTAAATTTATACTGTATTCATCTGGTTACGTCCCCGAGCTGACAATAGTTGCGGCCACCCCCAATAAAGCCTCCCTGAATCGGACAGCCTCTGGTTACAACGTGGAACCGAGACTAGTTGCGGCCACACCCCAATAAAGCCACCTCGACTTGGAGAGCATCTGGTTATACCCTGGAGCCGAGACTAGTTCCGGCCACCCACAATAAAAGCTCCTCAACTTGGGCAGCATCTGGTTACACAATAGAGTCGAGACTAGTTGCGACCACTCCCAATAAAGATTCCTCAACTCCGACAGCATCAGACTATACCCTGAAACCGAGGCTAGTTGAAGGCCCTACACCCCCTCTCAATAAAGCCTCCCCAACTCGGACTGTAAGTGGTAACACCCTGGAGCCGATAATAGTTGCGGAAATCCCCCTATAAAGCCTCCCCGACGCGGACAGTATCTAGTTAGATCCTAGAGCAGAGAATAGTTGCGGAAACCCCCAATAAAGCCTCCCCTAATTGGTCATTTTCAAAAACATCGACTCTTCAAAAACCCTGACTCATAGGGTTGAATAATCATTTTGTTACTTATTAATATTGTGTTATTTATTGTTTAAATTTAAATAGGGCGTTCAAGAAAGCGTGCTAAAAGGATAGTCTAAGGTTGAGCCGCAATTTATAGCAACGATGAGGGATGACGACAATGCCTGTTTATAAATGGCTGGATAGAAAAGGTTGTATTAAAAACTTGTGACTTGGGTAGATAATAAATGTGAAAGTTTTAAACAGCCATTAATTTCATAACCGCCAAGAAAAAATAAAATAATATTTTCTACTAGCTGAAATCAATAAAATTGTTTATGAATTCAACGGAAATTAAGATACATGATATTTTACTTTTTAAAAATTTCTTTAAAAATTATGATTAAAAGATTTCTTTTTATTTTTAGAATATTTGGAAATTAATGCTTGTTTATAAATGTTTTTAAAACATACCTTTTTTTACTATTCTTAATCTGATATTTTTTGAATAATTCATGTGTTGTCGTGTAAAAATAATTATGGAAAACGTAAACTTAACTGAACATCGTGAATGGGTCGAAAAATGAAAAATAATATTTGAACTACATTGGTATAAATCTTAGTATATTCTATATGCTTCTTAATTTCACAACAGAATTTTTATTTTATTGCAATGTTCAATTTGTAACCGATAATTCGATTTAATGTCAAATCACTAACTCATAGCTCATCGGGATGTCGGTCAAAAATTAATTTCTAACAATATGAAATTTTCACAGACAATCATTTATTATGGGCTAAATAAAAACTCATGTTTTATTATGAACTATGCCATGGTAAACGGATAATGGACACAAGGTGTCATAGAGTAATGAAATATGGTCCAAAGTTTTATTTAGATTGATGGACCAGAAGGAGTTCATTCAATATAACTACGAATAAAATATGAATAGATAAAAGTCATTTCTTATCGACATTTGTTACTTGATTATCCTAAAAGTTCTTGTTTTAAATAATTTTCTATTTTATAACCGAGATGATCAATGCAGTTAGGAAAACCCCTTTTGTAATCAATTTATAGTAACAGGCCCTATACATTGATCGAATAAATTATTTCATGCTACAAATCACCTTGTGTGCTTAAATCCATGCGTTCGTGTTCAGAAGATAGACGTTTGAGATAACTATTCCCGGGAATATTTCATAAAAATGTTTAAGAGAAAACTACATTGTTAAGTCATAATAATATAAACACTGGATAACTCCACTACATTAGCGACTTCCTGTCTACATTATCTCCAAGGGCAACCCATTCTCCATGCGTCTTCTCTATCTTAAACAGCCAATATTATGTTGCAAAAGGCGACATAGACTACGATAGTAATTTACACAACAAAAATAACAATGCTTTTAAAACTATAACTCGGGTCAAAAAGTCATTCTAAAATTATTTTCAAGGTTAAAGATAACAATTTTGTAGTAGGCAGACTACCTTTTATTGCAATAATAACTTCCTGTAATATTTGCAGGAAGTTACAATATACTAAAGTTACATAAAGAGAAGCCATTAGGGTACTGTCAGCGCAAAAGACAATTAACCTTTAATAGTTTTGCTAATTATTTTTAAAAAATGTGATACTCCCTTCCTCTCTCTCTCTCTCTCTCTCTCTCTCTCTCTCTCTCTCTCTCTCTCTATATATATATATATATATATATATATATATATATATATACTATAATATGTATTCTTGTGTATTAATAAAGAAATAAAACAATTTACAAATACAAGAATAATTTATTGAATCTACAATTCAAAACTTTTCGTTAGCAAACAGTACCAACATCCTCAGGAATATTAGAGACTTAACATCAACCATACATTTGCAAACTAGATGCTACAAATTTGGCAACGCTGTTTGTAGCATCTAGTTTGCAAATGTATGGTTGATGTTAAGTCTCTAATATTCCTGAGGATGTTGGTACTGTTTGCTAATGAAAAGCTTTGAATTGTAGATTTAATAAATTATTCTTGTATTTGTAAATTGTTTTATTTCTGTATATATATATATATATATATATATATATATATATACATATAATTATTTTTTTTTTTTTTTTTTTTTTTTTTTTTTTTTTTTTTTTCCCTGGCGAAAAACCAATTGTGGTTATCATCGCCAAACAAAATCTAACAAAGAACGCAATGTTTTAAATAAAATCAAATAAATTAATAAATAAACAAATAAATAAATACAACAAAAATTACAAAACAAAATAAAACACCAACAATAAAAAACAAAAAAAAACAACAATATAACAATGAAAAAATTCTTAAAAACTAAATAACAAAATAACAACAAAGAACAATATAACAGTAAATAAATAATATGTAAAACAATAATAGGTAACAATTTACCAATAAATAAATCTCAATAACAATAACAAGAACAGAAAATAAATTTAATTAAAATAAATTAAAGAAACACAGAGAATTATATGTATAAATAAAATTAAAAAAATATATATATTTATGTATTAAATTTTGAAAAATATTTTCAAGTGGTGCAAGAAAGCGATGACTCGGTCAATGGCCGAGGCATCGTCCCTTAGCACCACCTTTAAACTCCCTTTTAAATTAAAAAGGGCACGAACATTGCTTACATTAACACAGTCTACTAAAATATGTTTTATTGTGAAGATATCACCGCAATATTGGCATATTGGTGGATCTTCACGACTCATCAAATATCCATGAGTTGCAAAAGAGTGGCCAACGCGAAGGCGTGTAACCACCACTTCCTCCCTACGTTTTGAACGAATTGAAGACCTCCATGGACGGACGGTATCTTTAATTTCCCTCAGCTTATTCTCAATCACGGTATGCCACTCGTCATTCCAAGCAGCGAGCAATAAATGTTTCGCGAAACACACATAATCAGATGCCATAACCAGTTGAGTAATAGGCACCAAACTTGTAGCTTTCTTCGCCGCTTCATCTGCTTTTGTGTTTCCAAGTATTCCGCAATGTCCAGGAACCCAACAGAAAGTTACCCCCACACCCCTCAATTGAAGCCTGTGTACAGCACACAAAATGTCCCCAACCAAAGGGTTGCTAGAGAAAACATCCTGAAGAGCCTGAAGAGCACTTTTGGAATCCGAACACAAAAGATAATGCGAGGATCGAGATTGAATGACGGTCAAAGCTTTAAAAATAGCAAATAGTTCTGCCGTGAAAACACTGCAAGCTGAGGGCAATCCGTACGTGTAGGTACATTCAGATGCATAAAACGCACACCCAACGCCATTGTCCAGTTTAGATCCATCAGAGAAAATAATTTCACTGTGTTGGTGAGATTTATAAATGGATAAAAATTCCTGGTGGTAGACCACAACAGGAGTATCGTGTTTTATATAACTGGACAATGAGAAATCGAAGTGCGGCGTTTTTATTATCCATGGAGGTAGATAGCACATTTGTCGTTCAAACATAGTTGGAAGTTGCAACTCAAGGTCATCCAATATTCTTAACGTTCGTATGCCAAAGGGAGCGGTCGAACGTTGACGTGTATTGTACACGTGATTTAACGTATTATAAAAGACTCTTTCAAATGCCGGGTGGTTGGGTTTGCTTCGAAGAACAGAAACGTAAGATATTTGTAGCATCTGACGTCGTCTTGAAAGAGCGGGTTCCCCAGCCTCGACAAGAAGACTAGGGATTGGGCTAGTTCTAAATGCACCAGTAGCCAGTCTAAGTCCAGAGTGGTGGACGGCATCGAGAGTTTTCAGAACTGTAAGTCGTGCGGATGAATAGGCTTGACAGCCATAATCAATGCGCGATCTAACGACCGCGCGATAAAATCGAAGCATACTAGTTCTGTCTGCTCCCCAATTCGTACCACTAAGGACTCTTAACATATCCAATTTCTTATTGCATCTCACCTTCAAATCACGAACATGTGGGATCCATGAGAGTCTTTTATCAAATAAAAGACCTAGAAATCGAACACTATCCGTGGTTTGAAGCTGAACCCCGTCAAGAAAAAGGATCGGCTCCTGGTGTTGCCTACGACGACTAAATGCTACACATTGGGTCTTCGAAGCAGAGAATTTGAAACCTGTAGATTTTGACCATTCCTCCAATCTGTATATTGCTAACTGCAAAGATCTTTCCGCAGTTGCCATACTACGAGCAGGCACATATATACAAAAGTCATCCACAAAAAGGGAACAGTGTACCGGAGATCGTATATTACTGGTGATACTATTTATTGCAACGGCAAACAGCGTGACGCTCAGCACGCTGCCCTGCGGTACACCATTCTCCTGTGTATAGCTGTTTGAATACGTGCCTCCAAGTCGAACGCGGAAAGATCTGTTTGAAAGAAAGTTAGCGATGAATGCTAGGATATTCCCTTGTATACTCCATGATTTCAGAGTGTTCAGAATTCCTCTTTTCCATGCCATATCATATGCCTTTTCAAGGTCAAAGAAAACCGCAACGAGCGTTTGACGCAAGAGAAAGGCATCTTGAATAGCGGATTCTAACAAAACCAATTGGTCAACTGATGAGCGTCCTAGTCTGAAACCACATTGTTCGTTGCTAAGAAGGTTGTTGGTTTCTAGGTACCAGACAAGACGGCGGTTGACCATCTTCTCCAGTAGTTTGCACAAGACGCTTGTAAGTGATATAGGCCTGTAACTACTGGGGTTGGTTTTGTCCTTACCTGGCTTCAAAAGAGGAATTACAGTCGATTCTAACCATGCATCGGGGAAAGAGCGCTCCTCGAATAAACGATTGTATACTCGAAGGAGGACAAGTTTCGCCGATGATGGTAGATGTTTTAGCATGGAGTACACAATGGAATCAGGACCTGGTGCAGAATCCTTCGTTGACGCAAGAGCTGACTCCAATTCCCCTATAGAGAAAGGAGTGTTTAAAGGAGAGTCCTCAGACGACCCAACAGTAAACGGTATTGCTTCTTCCTTCAGTTTATATATCTGGAATAATCTATTATAGGCTGTAGTAGCAGAAAAGTTAGAAAAAGATGTTCCAAGTACATTAGCAATGTCATCACTGTTTGTGATTAATCTCCCATCTGGTTGCTTCAGCGCAATGGCTGGCAACGGAATTGAAGTACCACAAACTGATCTTAGTTTCCTCCACACTGTGGAGGACGGAGTTGTTCGTCTAATTGTGCTAATGTACTGTTCCCAAGAGTTCTTTCTACTCAGCCTAAATATCCTCCGTGCTTTCGCACGGAGTATTTTATATTCCTGAAGGTTTCCATTCGTTGGGTGTCGTTTAAATCTCCTAAGAGCTCTTCGTCGTAAACGGAGGATTTCTGTGCATTCATCGTTCCACCACGGCACAGGCGGTCGGCGTGGATGCGCAGAGGTTTTCGGAATGGTCTTTTCAGCGGCATTTAAAATTGCTTTTGTAAAATTTTCTATATTTTCATCAATGGGTGTCAGATAATCCATGTCAAGTGATACAAGGTAATTCGAGTAGGAGTCCCAGTTGGCTTTTCGCAAAATCCAACTGGAATTTCGAACATAACAGGTTTGGGAGTCACATAAACTGATCTTAATAGGCACATGGTCGCTTCCATACAAATCATTGAGTACCGACCATGTGCATCTAGTAGCTAATTGAGGGCTGCAAATCGATAGATCAACAGCTGTCCATCCACCAGTAGATGCTGCTAAATGAGTAGGAGAACCGTCATTTAGCAGACATAAGTCTAGTTCCGTTCTTACACTTTCAACAATATCACCTCGAGAGTTCCTAGTCGGAGATCCCCAAGACGAATGGTGGGCATTAAAATCCCCTACCAATAAGAACGGAGTTGGTAACTGGCTTATCAAATTTACTAAATCACTGTGATGCAGGTTTTCTTGTGGTGGCAAGTAGACACAACACACAGTGATTTTATACGGGACAGCTGTTTGAACGGCTACTGCTTGTAAAGGAGTTATTAAGTTTAGAGAAACAGCATCGATACAGTCACGGGCTAGGATGGCTACGCCACCTCTAGCTCGATCTTCTGTAACGAAGTCCGATCTAAAAACTGAATACTCCCTTAAATGGAAATTATGCGATTCGTGGAGATGTGTCTCCTGTAGACATACAAACATTGGGTACACATCTCGCACGAGTACTTTAAGTTCTTCTATGTGACTCCTAACACCGTTGACGTTCCATTGTATCACTGACTTGTTAATTGCAGACATTTTCTAACTCAGCAATGGATTGATCTGACACCCATTGGTGCTCTCTCCTTTCTTGCCTGGGACGTTTTTAGACGTCTCAGGCTTACATTTCTCAGATTCCATATCCACCCGTTCAGGGATGGAATCTGAGGAGGTTTTGGGTTTAGGAGGTTTAGTTTTTACATTCCCTCCTTTGTTAGCATTTTGTTTAATACCCGGTAACGACGGTGGCGATGTGGTCTGACGTAACACTGGTTTACGTGGTTTCGATTTTTCCAACGTCTTCTGCACAGAAGGTTTATTACCCGTTGATAATATCTTCTGCACAGAAACACAAGGCTCACTTAGTGACTTATTTCGTGCTCCAATCCCCCCAGTGGAAGGGATAGGTACACGAGGCAAAACACTATCAGTTGCTGCAGGTTGTTCCAAATTCAAAGACGGACCATTTGTGACTAAGCACAAAAGGCGAGACACTTGTTCAGTTAGAGCTTCAATCTTCTTGGACAGCTCAGCACAGTTGGAACAAGACGATTTTGAAGCGGTCAGGGTAGCGGCATAAGTCTTACTGTCTGTCTTTGGCTGAGTTGATCGATAGAGTTTTTTGGCCTCTGGAAACGACAGCTTGTCTTTCGCCATGATGCCTAGGATAGCTTTCTCTTCCTTAAAGGTAGGACAATTGTAGGATCGCGCTGGGTGGTCACCACCACAGTTGGCGCATTTCGGAGAATTAACACAATCCTTATCATCATGGCCTTCTACGCTACAAATACCGCATACGTTCTGCTTCGAACACGTAGAGCTGATATGCCCAAATCGCTGGCACTTGAAGCAGCGCCTAGGGTTAGCCACGTATGGTCTCACTGAGAGCCTTTGGTAACCTGCATGTATGTATTCGGGTATTTCCGGCTTTCCAAAAGTGAGGATAAAAGAAGCTGTTGCTACTTTTTCTCCTTTGTCCATTTTCATTATAGGGATAACGTCCGTAACTAACTGAGAAGACAGTTCGGATTTTATTTCATCGATTGGAAGGTGCATTAAATCCCTACATGTGATGACCCCCTTTGAGTAATTCAAGGATCTGTGGGGAGCCACAGATACCATGACCTGGTCAAAGAAGGAGGTCATTTTTGATAGAGAACGGGTTTGTCTGTCGGTTGAAGTCGCAATTAAAAGTGTTCCGTTTCGAAGTTTCTTAATAGAGGCTACTGGGCCTCCAGCACACGCAGTAATAGCCTTGTTAATCAGGAAAGGAGAAACTTTGGAAAGATCTTTCCCTTCTTCGGCACTAGAAACAACTAAATACTTTGCTGATGGCAATGTCTGTGACGTTGCCACCATCAACTTTTTACTCAAATCCTTTTCAGTATGATCGTCAGGAGAATCCTGGCGTGTTCTCTTTAAACTAGTTGTATTTGACGGGGTTTTTGAATCCATAAATATTTTTTGCCAGCCATCGTGTCAAGCGTTACGGGCGAGACTATAGGAACGGGTACACCCTTGGATCACAATAAGATCATTTCCAATCCTCAGAACTCTGAGGCCTATAGCTTTTCTCCTTAGCTCGACTGGATGGGCATCAGTCGAGGACTCGTAATACTGTGCACAGGCTCCGACACCCATGCACCGCGGACACTCCCTGACCAAGGACCGAAGCGGCTGGTAGACCAGAAACCGCGCTTACGTCTTCGGCAGAGCAAGCTCACATCAGCGTCCCAGACCAGAGTTTGTCACGCTCTGGACTTTTCAGCACTCCCAACGCGCAACGGTTCTGACCAGTCAAAATTCCCTAAGCGAAGATGTAAGTGATGGAATGTGTATAGATTGTGTTGGTGTGTGTGTATGTGTGTGTGTATGTTTTTGTGAGTGGTGTAGTGTTAGGCTAGGGTACCGCGAGGGACGCCAAATCCCTCGTAGGTGCGGCTAGTCCGCACCCCCCTGCGGGTACATATAATTATTTATAGTATATGATGCCATTACTATAATTAAATTAAACTACTAATAAAAATTAATAAGCTACTCTAGTCATTTTCGCTGACAGTACTGTCGACGCAGAAATTATGGGCCTCTGAGTTTGAGCTTGAACTACAAGCGAATCTTTTTTGCTAGAGTATAACTATTCACATCATTAATTGACACCCATAATTAATTAACACCCATAATATTTTTCTCAAAATTCTGCTTAGAAATTATGTATTAAAAATAGGGTTAAATGCCTTTATTCTTATTGAATCAAATTCTAAACTTTTGTATCCTAATTTTATTTTTTAATACAAATTTAATTTATTATAATTCAAATATTTCATTCTAAAATTTCCTTATAAATTATAATTTTTGTAAATGCGTTTAAAATTTTGTTTTTTTTCACCAATCCTATTTTCAATATGTATCTTTAATCCATCTTGAGATTTTACTTGACCTAGTGCAACATAAAGTTAATCATGTGTTAAATAACTTTGGACAATTGAAACCCTGTCCTTATGAATGTTGCCCTGAGCCATATTTATACTTATAGAAAATGCAAGTCTTAAACGAATTTGGTTCTTTTCATTTGAAATGGCATGATAAGATCTGTTGATATTAACTTAATTATTGGTAAAAATATGTTTTCTTTCCAGAACCAGTGGTTATTTCTTATTTAATACACTTGTCAAACATATCTAGTACAATAAGACATACTCCATTAACTAAACCTGATCCCAAGTTCATTTTTTTAACTAACCTTTGATACGGTTAAAATATTTGTACTCAACTCTTTTTTATATAATATTTGAACAGCTGTTCAAATGTATTTCTCATGGAGATTTTATGTATTTAAAGCCCCACAAAACCGTATATATGTTGTAAATTAAAAGAAAAAAACAACTATATTTTCCCTGCTCCTTTGCGTCAATATTTAATTTGAGCCATCTCCCACCTCTGTACGACCTTTCAAGCTCCCACAATTCATTTGATTTAGTATATATATATATATATATATATATATATATATATATATATATATGTGTGTGTGTGTGTGTGTGTGTGTATGTGTGTGTGTGTGTGTGTGTGTGTGTGTGTGTGTGTGTGTGTGTGTGTGTGTGTGTGTGTGTGTGTGTGTGTGTGTGTGTGTGTGTGTGTGTGTGTGTGTGTGTGTGTGTGTGTGTGTGTGTGTGTGTATGTATGTGTGTGTGTGTGTGTGTGTGTGTGTGTGTTAGTGTGTGTGTGTGTGTGTGTGTGTGTGTGTGTGTGTGTGTGTGTGTGTGTGTGTGTGTGTGTGTGTGTGTATGTGTGTGTGTGTGGGTGTGTGTGTGTGTGTGTGTGTGTGTGTGTGTGTTTTATCGTGAATGAACGTATGATTGTATTTTAAATTATGAAAATTATTAAAACTTCATTAGATAGTTGAGAGCACCAACTCACAATCAATCATTTATATTTTTTAATATATACGAAATATTAATAACGAATAATCCACTAATAATGATGCTTTTTTTGGTTTTTGCAACAAATATTTTAGTGAATAAATTTATTAATAGTGTGATGTCAGTTTGTCTGGCTGTATTAACTAAATAGATTCACCATAAATGTTTGGAATATATTTTACTGAGGTTAAGTTGTTTGAGACATAAATTTTAAAAATATAAATTTTCAGTTTTTAACTTCTTTAAGTTGCTTTTGCTTTGGATGACTATGTTTAACCTCTATGCTTATAGGTTTAAAGAGTTACCGTACCAAACCAGATAATTGCCCCAACACTTAATTTCCTTTATTAGCTTATCAAGTAAGCTATTTTGCCCACGCAATTCCATAATTTTTCTCAGTCCCAGTACCGGAGAAGGGTTGCTGGTTCCGCACGGCGGAGTTCCTAACAGCAATGTTCCTCGGGGTAACGTTCCTCATGAAGCGATTCATCTTTAACAATGTTCCTCACGGCGGCGTTACTCACGATGTCGTTCCTCGCGGTGGCGTTCCTCATTGTAATGTTTCATATGGCAACGATTCTCACGGCAACATTCCCATCAGCAGTATTCCTCACGGTGTCCCATAAAGTGCGTTCCTATCAGTGACGTTTCTGATGGTAGCGTCCTTCATGTCAATGGTCTTCGTAGCAAGGTTCCTCGTGACAAGGCTCCTCGTGGGAAGGTTCCTTGTGACGAGGCTCCTCGTGACAATTTTCCACGTACAAAGGTTTCTAGTGACAATATACTTCGTGGCAAGTTTCCACATGGTAAGGCACCTCTTGGCAATATTCCTCTTGCCAAGGTCCCTTATGGAAAGGCTCCTCGTGGCAAGGCTCCTCGTAACAAGGTTCCGCGAGGCAAGGCTCCTCGTGGCAAGTTTCCTCGTGGCAAGGCTCCTCGTGGCAAGGTTCCTCATGGTAAGGCACCTCATGGCAATGTTGCTCTTGCCAAGGTCCCTCGTCGCAAGGCTCCTCGTGACAAGGTTCCTCGTGGCAAGGCTCCTCGTGGCAAGGTTCCTCATGGTAAGGCACCTCATGGCAATGTTGCTCTTGCCAAAGCCCCTCGTGGAAAGGTTTCCTCGTGGCAAGGCTCCTTGTGATAAGGTTCCTTATGGCAATGTTCCTCTTGCCAAGGTCTCTCGTGGAAAGGCTCCTCGTGGCAATGCTCCTCGTGACAAGATTCCTTATGGTAAGGCACCTCATGGCAATGCTCCTCTTGCCAAGGTCTCTCGTGGCAAGGCTCCTCGTGACAAGATTCCTTATGGTAAGGCACCTCATGGCAATGTTCCTCTTGCCAAGGCACCTCGTGACAAGGTTCCGCGTGGTAAAGCTCCTTGTGGCAAGGCTCCTCGTGGCAATGTTGCTCTTGCCAAGGTCCCTCCTGGAAAGGCTCCTAGTGACAAGGTTCCCTATGGTAAGGCACCTCATGGCAATGTTCCTCTTGCCAAGGCTCCTCGTGACAAGGTTCCGCGTGGTAAAGCTCCTTGTGGCAAGGCTCCTCGTGGCAATGTTGCTCTTGCCAAGGTCCCTCTTGGAAAGGCTCCTCGTGACAAGGTTCCTTATGGTAAGGCACCTCATGGCAATGTTTTCTCTTGCCAAGGTCTCTCGTGGAAAGGCTCCTCATGACATGGTTCCTTATGGTAATGCACCTCATGGCAATGTTCCTCTTGCCAAGGTCGTGGAAAGCCTCCTCATGGCAAGGCTCCTCGTGGCAAGGCTGCTGTTGGGAAGGTTCCCGTTGTCAACATTCCTCACGATAGCGTTCTCTCTGAAAAGTTTAAAATGATTTGTAAATTTAGATAATATTGGTATTACAAATCTTAGATAATTAATATTAATAATGCATTAATAATGATTTCAAAAATTTTTATTTCTATATCTTACTTGAAAAAGTCTTTAAATTTTATAGGACAAGGTAATTGACATATTTAAAAAAAAATGTAAATTATAATTGTGTTATATATATTTTATAAATTTAAGTTGTTGAAAACTTTTAGATTCATTAAAGAAATAATTTTAAGAATTCATTTTAAAAAAAAATCTATATTTCATAATCTCTTAAATTTGTTTAAATTTTAAGGTAGTATTTTAACATATACTTTTTCATTTTATAAAGTTTATTGTTTATCAAGATAGGCCGTACATTACAGATCCCCCTGGTAATCACGATAATTTTTAATTATGATGATTTTAGATAACAAACTTTTTTCGGGCGGTCGTATTCCAACTATGATTTTTATACTAAAAAATAACAC
>JBAIZL010000003.1:21628872-21633872 GCA_036971475.1 Prosapia bicincta
GTATATCAATTTCAAGATAAACGTTCATGACAATGAATTAGATCAACGGGAAACAGTTCTGTCAATCATTTCTTATTTTGAACTCATACTTTTCTTTATACTCAGGTTTGCACTATTGTAAATAGCGTCTTTAAACATGTTACATTAATATATCTCCTTCCTCAAATACTATAACATATTGTCGCATTACAAACAATACTGTACAAAAACAACTTGAAAGAGAAATAATTTGTTCCAGCAGTACAATTGTTGAAGATACCGATCAGTTGAATAATACAGGTGGTTCGACCTAGCGTAATTATGTGGAACTCCTGATTTAACTGATATCGTGCGGTAAACCAGGTTTTTCATTGTGTTGCAATATCATTCTATATGTTTAAAAACACGATATATTTCATCTCAGTTAGGCTTTAGTTTGTACCAGCTTTAGCAATGATCAAAGTAGCGTTGGCCATTTGTCTCCTCTTCGTAGCTGTCCGTCAGTCGCAGGTGATGTTATACATTTTCGTAAATTGAATCTTTAAAAATAAACTATCTTATTGTTAAAAATATATTATTCATTTTGTTTATTAGGAGAAATATTTACTAGAATGTTCGATCTTGAGGACCTTTTAAATACAAAAACAAAGAAAAATTATTTTCACTTGTTATATGACTTTTGGTATGATTTTCGAGATTTGATTAATTTTCGAAGGGAGATATTGTTCTTGGAATTCGTACCGGTTTGGGGGGGGGGGAGTCGGTCGGTGTCTGAAGAATTCGGGCGGCGCCGGTAGTTTAGTGGCGCTGAAGGGTTCTATTGAATATAAGAAATTTTTCCAAATGATATATCTAGGAACTATAAAACCTAATAGAAAATATACATGGAATAGAGAGTAGGCTTTGAAAAAGCTCCGAAACTTTGATCTTCTCAAGTATAACTTTATTTTTTATTGAAAAAGTTTTTATATGCATGTTCTTTAATAAAAGTTATTACCATGGTTATTAATTTTGTGTGTACTTAAGTTTTCCAAGTAACTATACACTTTTTAGAAGCAAGGATGTAGTAAGTTTTTGCAGTTTGATACACATTTTAATAACGATAACAAACATATTTTACTTATAATTCTTTTAATATTACAAGCGACCAGATTTTTTGTTAACTAAAGGTTTTTAAATTGTTAACTTGGACTTGGAGGAAACGTTTCCGTCTTACGACTTCTTCAAGGAGGAATCGTTTCCTCCAAGTGTAAGTTAACAATTTAACAACCTTTAGTTAACAAAAAATCTGGTAGCAAGTAATATCAAAAGTGTAATAAACAATTATCAACCAGCTCGTCATGAAAAGCAACAAGTTTTCGATATTTAAAAAAATATTTTAATTACTTTACCCTTACAAGGGCCCTGAAAGAAATCATGCTCGAATAAATGCAAAAAGCCTATGCCTGCTCTGATTGGAGTATAGAAATTTTTACATACATACATACATACACACACACACACACACACACACACACACACACACACACGCGCGCGCGCGCGCACACACACACACACACACACACACACACACACACACACACACACACACACACACACACACACACACACACACACACACACACACACACACACACACACACACATATATATATATATATATATATATATATATATATATATAACTATTCATTGAAACATTAATTTTTTAAAACATCTTTCTAAAGCTTTTTACTTGTTACAGTTAAGAGAGTCTGTACATTTCATAAACTCTTTGTAATTCGTACTGAAAGTTAGACGAGTTGAACGATTTTTCAACAAGAAACATTTTTTTATAACTGTATAAAACAACTATGGCATAATATTTAGTTTAAATAAATGAAACCTCTATACCACAAAAGACTTTTTCTTTTATTAAAAACCTTTTTAAAAAAACTTTTTTTATGTACATTTCAATTGCATAGCAATCATCCTCAGAGGTAATTTACAATAAAATACAATGAAGCAACATTTTTCCTCAAATATATACACCGGTGACTACTTCGCTACGCCCCTCTTACATTTTCTTTCAATAGTTTTTATTAAGGTTTTGAATTAAAAAAATGTCATTTGTGGTATGGAGTTTTATTTATTTAAATTAAACTTTTTAATTTAAAAAATTATTTCATATGCCAGACTATATTATGCATTTATTTAGGTTATTAAAATCATTATTTGGATTAAAAGTGTGCAAAATGTACAACAAATAAATAAGAATATCTCTAGAGACAATTATTGTTCTTAACCTAACATACATCTCCCTTACCAAGCAACCGTTCTCACAGCGTCTAAATCACTGTATTTATTAAGATGCCACTCACAATGGTCCCATCTGAATGTATACTATACGCTCAACTGAGTGGCGGTACATACTTATTATGATAATTCATTGTAAAGATTAATTCAACGACATTTTAAGTGTGGAAACAGTTGAATATGTAAATTTAAAAAATAGGTCTGTTTATCTTCTCAAGATATTACAATAAACGAAAAATGATACTTAACAGCCTTCGTATCATCGCAATAAAATTACGAGATTTCTGCTGTCTATTTACACACAGTAATTACAAATTATAGTATTTATGCAACATAATTATTTTTACCGAATGGTAGAACATTATATATTGTATTTTAATATATTTAATATTTTATAGATAACAAGAGCTGAATACGTCGCCTCACATTCTACCAAATTAATAATGGTTTTTAATATTTGAAATATGTTTCAATTGTGGATAAAATTTCGTAATAAATTATTTAATGTTATTATAGTTAACCTCTGCTTATGAAGTTTTATTCCTGAATCAGTTCGTATTGAGGCTTGTTTCAATTAATTTTTATTATATGTTGTATTTTTTGATATCTTGTCATTTACAGCTGTTTGTAAGGTTCTACTGAAGAGAAAACTTAAGTTTTTTAAAATTATATTATATATTTATAATTTTTAAGACAATATATTATTTATAAAAATAAATTTATAATTTATTTATTTTTAATCTACTTGAAAAAAAAGAACACATTCATCAAACAATACCGTCTTTAAGGTTTTCGCTGAAAATAGTCTCAGCAGTTTTTAACCGTATGAGTTAGACAGACGTTCTATTATTGAATTAACTAAATATGTAGATGGGAAGTTGTCTTTTGTTTCTTTCGTTTGAAAATTGTACAAAGGAGGAGATCAGGCCTGAATAAGGACGACAATTTAGCCGTCGAAGCGTTACCAAATTCCTAATAAATAAGAATTCTTTGACTCACGTATCAACCGTGTTTTTATTTAACTAAAATTATCAATGCCTTCCCATCATACATCTTCGGTTTTGTATGTGTAAGAGGTTGGGAAAAATATGTGCTGACTGTAAACACTCTTTAGACCGTCAGAATAAGGAACAGAAAGAATAGAACGAGGGAAATATTATAGGATTTGAATAAATTTATTGCGAGGGCTAGGTACGGATCCACGAGCTCTCTTCAACACTTCCATGGAACATTTACGTTCCAAAGGTCATGGAATCGCTTCTCTAGTTAGTACTCCTGTTTTGGAATTTTTCAGACAACTCACTTTTAGGAAACCAATCTTAGATAGAATTGTCCTACCATTACTTTTTGTGTGAAATTATTTCTCAATTACTACTATTAGCTCACACTTTCCCTATACATAGGTCTATTTATTAATACCTTGTTGAAGTTTCAATCGTTATTACAATACCTTTTATTCATTCACACAAGTTCAAATACTTTTTTTTTTAAACTTGTGGATGTCACTTAATGTTAATACAGTTTTTTCAAATATTAATTCATGAATTAAATTAAATAATTATTTTATAAGTATTTTCAAATTCTATTTTTCCACTTAATATTGTGATTATCTCATGTGTATATCAATATTTATATCATTATAATTATTTAATAAAACGTAGCTAAAGTAATTTTTCTACCTAAGCAGGAATAGATACCAACAAACTACAATGCCCAATACACTTGTTATTTTTATAATAAGTTATTTTGAGAATATTCTGGTCAAGTAATATACATTTTAATGTCAATTTCAGTTCGATATGGAATTGTTAATTCATGTTAGACGTTGGCATAGGTTTACATTTGTGAAGCAATTTCGAGAAGGTTCTGAAAACAAAATGCTCTTACAAATTCTAATTCGTAAAATGACAATATATAAAACAAAAATACAATCTAATTATTTCAACAACTAAGAAACGTTTATATATTTTTTTGTATTTATCCGACAAATATTTCTCATTATACATTTGTTATTATGCTATTAGAAGTCAATTTAAATGATAAGGCTCTTTAAATTTGATTTGAATATCTGCTATAAAATGGTGCTACTCACTTTCTATCCGACGTTAATTCAATTTTTATTTTCAGGCGGGAGTACAAGACTTCAAACTCACGAAAGAAGCCTTATTTGCTATTTTCAATGAATGCAACGCAAAATTAAAACCGGAACAATGTAAGTTACAACAGAATTTTATTAAACAAGTATTTATTTTATTATTAATTAAAAAAAAAACATTTCTATGATATCCTAGATTTCTGATAAGATTTAAATAAATATGTTGAGTTAGATAAACCATTTCCTACAATTCCTAAGATTATTTTATCCCCGTTTAGTTTTGCATCTACTATTCAGAAATATTTTTGGTAAAGGATGTCATAAAAAATGCGTCAACTAAAGAACACCAAATGTCAACTAAAAAAAGTCATTTGGCATAGGAAACGCCAAATGATACTATTTGTACCATTTTTGTTCTTGTAGCTAAGGTAATTTTCTGAATTAGTTTTTCCAAAAAATTGAATTTATTCAAATGTTTTATCTAATATTATTTAATTTTAAACTTTAAAAAACATAATATAAGTTTGTGAAATAGTTTAAATTTATGTGTTAAAGACAATACGATTCTTATACTAATAACAAAAACAATCAAATCTCAGAAATACCTGAAAAAATTTTCTTGAAATTTATT
>JBAIZL010000003.1:21638872-21678872 GCA_036971475.1 Prosapia bicincta
ATTATATACAGCGAATATATAATCTCCTGGTTGTACTATTTCCTCCTGATGTCTAGTTGGATATTTCAGTGAATGACGCTCGAAGTCAACTAAAACGTTTTTCTGTTTAAACTTCTTAATAGCCTAAATTTGTCAAACATTTCCGAAACTATAAGTCCACAATTATAAACTTCAAACTAAACTATGCGCTATACAATATCCAAAGCATTTTTCTTGTTCAGTTCCTACGTTTTGAAAATGTGTTCGACTAAGTTAAAACAATAAAATGAAATATACACTCATCTTCTAATATTTATAGCAATACGTTTTGTTACAATACCTGAATATCTTCAAAATTAGAATACATACGAGAAATAAAATAATCAAAATCCTGAAGATTAGCAAAGTCATTATATAGCAAGGATATTTATTTCCATATTTCAAGCATTTGCAGTTTCCATTTGGCCGTTCTTACAACTAAACTATACTACAGTAACAAGATGTAAATATTGAGCTGAATTTACTAAGTTAGTTATATATTATCCTGAGCTTTTCCTATATTATTTATTTATCTTATATATAAGACGTCAGATGATTTTCTTTATTAAATAAATACAATTACTTAACTTAGGATTTTATTAATTGGTGGAGAGTATTACTTTTATTCGCTCGTTTCTTCTCCATATTTCTTCCACCCTAAAAGAGGTCAAAGGTTAGCTTATTTATTTAGTTTAAATACTGAATTAACAGCCTAACTGGTTTTCGGTATCAGCTCTATTATAATAGGTCTGTACTAGTTCTGCTATAACAGTTCTACTACAATGTTTCTGTACCTATTGGGCTGTAATGGTTGTAATTCTGATACCACAGTTCAGTGGTGACAGTTATGCTACAATAATTCTGTATTTGTGTAGCTGTAACTTGTAACTCTGGTATCACAGTTATGTTTTAACACTTCCTCTGAATTAGTTCTGCTCTTCGGATCTAGAAAAATAATATATTAGTTTTTTTTTATTGGTTCTGCTATAATAGTTCGGTTACAATGATTTTTACATTTCTTGGATTTTTATTATTATTTTTATAATCTGCTATGAACAACCTTTGACTAAAAAATATGATGATATTTAACAAAGTTTTATTTAGAACAATCACACTCAAATAGAACAATATTTATGTTAAAATATTTTTATTTGTTTAGTGAAAGCTGCTGGGTCAACTGACAAATGTGACGTAGCCAGGGACATTGTCAAGTGCTACAGAAGTGTCGCTGTGCAAGTAATGCTCAAGTTAAAGTAAACAAAAAGGTATGTTAATAAACATCTGGTGTAAAACATGTGAAAAGAATAAAATATAGAAGAGTCACAATAGTATTCTACATTAGGGGTGCTCAACCTTTTTGGAACGGTGGGCAAATTAAATGTTCATTTTTCTCGAGCCGGGCCGCAGGATTAACATTTCTTGAGTTTAACAATTGGAATACCGTCTTATCTAGTTGTGGTTAACTTTCAAATAATATAGCCTACATTTTAAATTATAATGTAAGCGTACATCCCATACATTCACAGCCACTTTATAATTTATGATAGCCTACATACCTGTAACAACGTATCCATATATCAAATTTTCTAGCTTGTTGATGTTACAGTGTTGATACTTGCAGCAAGTATTTAATGTTTTCTAAGCTTATTAATCATACTACACCAGGATTCAAAACATAGAACAGCTTTTAACTTGAAAATTAAAAAACATGAAATGGATTCTGAAAAGTGTTTATATTAGTGGGAAATTTAACACGGTTTTCCTTTTGATAGTTGTTCAATGTCTATTTTAAGGTTTGTACTTACTATTTTCAATGTCGATTCCAAGTAAATGTCAGTTAAACGCGTACGAGCTTTAGATTTGATAGATTTCATTAACGAAAATGCATGCTCACACATGAAAGTACCACTGAACAAACACGAAATTTTTAGAAATATTTCTCACAGATTAACCATTTTTACAGGCAAGTAATATTTGTAGAAATCTATTATAGGAACTTCATAGAATTTTTACTTTAACTGAATCATGTACGTCAGATCAATAAGTTCCATTTGAATATTGTGTGGTATCCATACAATCAACACTCAACAGATATGCAAAGATTTCAAATTACTTTTCAATTTTATTAAAATCATGAAATCTGTTTTTAAAGTTTTCCTTCAAACATTGTATTATATTGCTATATTTTGAGAAGTCCAAGATGTTATCAGCATCTGTGGAATTCATCTCAATAAGCGAAGGGAAGTTAACCAGAACTCCATTTCCCATTTGGGCGCCCCACACTGACAACTTCGTTTCAAACGCTCTTTCTTATAAGAATCACTGACGAGTGAATTAAATAGTCTTTGCCCTAAAGTTTGGTATTCAATTTGTTCATATGGTGCATAATATCGACATAAAATGCTACGTCACATAACTAGTCTCTATTTTTAAAATCGAATAGCGTAATACCACGACCAGAAAGAAAAATATCAATTTCTTCACGAAGACTAAACACTCCTCTTAAAACGTTTCCTTCACTCAACCACCGAATATGAGTATAATAAATTACGTCTTCGAATTCACTATCGATATCATCGAAAAATTCTTTGAATTGCCGATGGACCAATCCTTTCCTACGAATAGTATTTACAACTTTGATAACATGATCCATCTGTATGATTTCGAACACAAATTATGTGTATGAAGAAGAGAGTGAAAAGTTATGAGCTCATTTCCATATAAAATACAATCCTTTATCAAGGTATGACACTAAACCTATGTTTTTATAAAACATTGATGGAGCGCCATTAGTTGTCATGCCGCACAGTTTATCCATACGCACATTCAATTTAAAACGTTGGAAAATATTTAAAACGTCTTCTGGTAAATATCAAAACCTGTAGTTTTGCCCTTCATGGGAACCAAACTTAATAGCTCCCAAGTCATGTTAAAAACCTGTATCAACGCCTCGTAGAAAAGTAGCAAGCTGCGCTGTATCTGAAAAGTCAACAGTTTCGTCCAACGTAATCGAAAATCATTTGAATTTGGAGATTATCTGTTTCAAAAAATTTTCAATATGGGTTGGCATATCTTCCACTCCATGACCTATTGTCATCCCGCTTAGGATGATCTGTGAAACTAATTGGGTTTTATCTGGAAATAAAATATCTGATACGGCCATTAAATATTCCTTAACTAATTCTCCATCTGCAAAAGGTTTCCAATGTTTCATTAATACTCTCAAAATAAAGTTGTTAAACTACTGATTCCGAATTTTTACTGGCATTTTAGAACAGATTTTGTTGATTTGTTTCTTCATTTGAAAGTTTACTTTGTATTTTCTCAGTTGCCCTGTATAATTACTATACGTTTTTTTAATGCTTAGGTTTGTTTTGTCTTTTTAAATTGAAATCTTCCATGATATCAACAGTTTCTTGGCAAATAAGACAAGATGCCTTATTTTGATATGGAATACAAAAATATAATTCCGTCCACATATCTTGAAAACCCCGTCCTTCTTCTTCAACTTTACGTTCTATTGACACAGACATTTTAGAATCGCGCTATCACAAGGAATCAATCACTACCAGCAAAACTGATGAATTCGCACAATAAGTACTGCACTACCACACATCTATAATGGTATTTCTCTATAGAATAGCATTTCATTATATTCAAAAGCAACATTTTGGAGTGGCCTGCGGGCCGCAAAAAACCATGTCGTTTTGTGCACCCCTGTTCTACATAGATATGTACACAAAGGATAAAGTATAATTTGTCAGAAAATAATTTCGTTTCTGACAAAGAAAATTTAATTGTAGTTTCTTTTTATTTTATAACTACAATATATATATATATATATATATATATATATATATATATAAATATATATATATATATATATATATATATATATATATATATATATCGTGATATTTCACGTCGTCCATTATTTTTCCGTTGCACTGACTTTATGAAGTTATTATTATTACTTATAAATATTTTTTTTCACCACTAAGTGCAATAATTGTAACTTATGTGCATAATGTAAAATTATTGCACTTAGTGGTGGAAAAACTTATTTACAAGTAATAATAATAACTTCATATATATATATATATATATATATATATATATATATATAAAGCAAATGTCCTTGCAATTTTCCATGTTCCTTTCTATGTATGTTGTTGGGATATTATTATTATATTTTTTTTGTTGCTATTTTTCATCGTTTGCATTGTGTTGTAGTTACGTTTCACTTTCCTTTCGCATAGTACGTTTATGACACAAGATTCGATACCGTTAATCTATTTTGTTTGTTTATTTTATTATTTTAATTCATTTTTAATCGTAGAACATAATTTGTGATATTTTGAGATAACCATGACAACAATTTAAGGTTGTACGATGGAGATTTCGACGACAACCAGATGAGGGCAAATGAAAAGTTAATGTACATCTTCTAGTTTTCTAACCCATAGGAATGTTGGCTCAGTGCCGAAGCGCTAGACTTTGAACTTCAATATACTCAGTTCGAATCCTTCTTAGACCCCTAATTTTTTTATTGAATAAATATTTGAAAAAACTGTATTAACATCAATTGTCTTTCATTGTAGGTTAAAAAATGTATTTGAGCTTCATTGGATGAATAAAAACTTAAACATTTGTACAAGATATACATATATATATATATATATATATATATATATATATATATATATATATATATATATTATATATATTATATATTATTATATATATATATATTATATACTGTCGTTTTTATAGTTGATTATAGAGTGCTTTGAAGGTTTTAATTTATTTTACATCATTATTTGTACTTTTAAATGAGTCCACAATTTGTAGCCGGGATTGTCATCTCGCATGCTTTTCGTAAGTCATTAAACAATAAATTTACCGTCTCATTCTTCCTATTACTTAAGTCCAACATAAGACTATGTTTATTAAGAATGTCCCCTGGGAGATCCTGCCGCTCTTCCCCTTCATAATCACAATAACCTTTTTTTATAAATCCGATCAATAAAAATAAAAAAAAGGTTCTATACTAGCACACTGTAACGACTGAAGCGGTAGCTATCGCAATTGTTTTTATCAAACGTTTTTGCAGTTTCAAGATCTTCTGTCAATGTGACTGTTAACATTGGCGAAGATTGGGATGAATTGCGAATAAATGAGGATTGAGGTAGAGATAGACATTAAGATCTCTGTTACATAATATTAGGAGGACCATATGCTACCCAATGGGATCATGTACTACGCTGAATCTACTCCTATCTGTATTATGATAAGATGTGTACCCGTTACAACTCCTTGTGAGGAGAAAGCATTAGTTTGGACTAAACAAAATTAGTTCTTCACTGTTACTGAAAATAAGGGAAAAATATGCATTGAGGGAAGGTCTCAATAATAATGCTGAAGTCTCTTACTTTAGGCTTGCTTTCAAATATATTGGAGAAAGGTTTCTACCAACTACCAACTATCTAGGTTAATTTTTTTATAGTTTACTAATTATATATTACACTTTTTATTCCTCAGGAATATATTTTTTGTTTATACATATCCGAACATTTGATTTATATGTTCTAATAGTTGATTAGCTCCACATAAATATTCTTTTCGAGAGATTGCTCCAGGATCAGTAGTTGTAGGTGGTATCAGTTTTGTAGGAAAATACCACCTTGCCGCTTTCAACATTTTAGGTTCCTTTTAAATACTTAATAATCAATTATTCCTTAATTAAAGTTGTTTATTTAAAAAAACTTTTCATTCTTCTATATTTGTATTTCCTTTCGTTCCATTGCTTTATATTTTGCTTTTTCCTCTAAGTTTTTGAAACATTTTATATAACACCCATTTTTGTTCTCCCTTTGTTTATTTCGTTATTCCGCTAGTAGGTTTATGTCATTTATTTCTTGGTTAGTATCACATGTTTGATATAAAGGTCAAACCCGTACAGGCAGGATTTTTTAAATCCGGTATTGTTGTAATACGCAGATTTGGCCTTCTTATATTTGCAATTAGTTTTTACATTCAGCTGCTTTAAATACAATAGCTACTATTTTACATCAGACCAAGTGTGAATTTAACTTTTATAGACCTTACGTTTTTAGTTTTCAGTGACTTGAACTTTGGCTTACTTAAAGAATCATGAATCTTATGCGAGTTTCATGACCTTATTAGGGTCTTATGGACCATTATTAATGTATAGTAATTTTATTTAAAAAAAATAAATATGAAAAGAAGATTTATATATTCATAAAAGCATAATTTAAGGTTTAATTAAAGAATAAAAATATGGTACAACTCACAAATATACAATTTTTTATTTCATACGCGTTTCAACGACTAATTTGTCGTCATCCTCAGTGAAAATACACAAATCAAATTAACTAAAAAAAATATATATATTAAACATAACCTATAAAGTTTTAACAAAAGTAAAAACTTTACTTTTGTTAAAACTTTATAGGTTATGTTTAATATATATATATATATATATATATATATATATATATATATTAGTTAATTTGATTTGTGTATTTTTACTGAGGATGACGACAAATTAGTCGTTAAAACGCGTATGAAATAAAAAATTGTATATTTGTGAGTTGTACCATATTTGTATTCTTTAATTATAACTTTCACTCACAAGCCAGCTCGAATATTATTTATAATTTAAGGTGTTCATAAAACATATAGGAAAAATATACTATAAATTTTGATATAAAAAATACTGTCCGAAATGTTTTACGCTGTTAAAGCTTGTTAGAACTGTAACATCTTACTTTTAATTAGTTTTTAATCACTTAAACAATAGTTTATGACTATCCGAACTTTATATTTAGTAAATTTGTTAAAACTTACTGAGACAGAATGTTTTCGATCGCTATGTGTCGATCTTCATCAGTGTCTTCTGCTTGGAGATGTTGGGTCAAGCGGTGACGGTTTAAAAGGTATTTTTTCGATAGTATCAAAGAGTATGTGTGATTTGTATTGTGTTTGTTCATGTAATATGTTTGTATTTTGTGTTTTTGTGTGTCTGTAAATTTCATATTGTTCTAGTGTGTTGAGATGTGGTCCTTTTTGTTGATGTGTAGGATTTCTAAATTATGATAAATGTCTGTGTATTTGTGTCTTGTTTCTTTTAAGTGATTGTAAAATTTTGAGTTGGTGTTATGTTTGTGTTCCTCGACTCTTTGTTTATAGCTGCGACCTGTTTGTCCAATGTAGAATTTGTTAAATTCGTCGCAGTTTAGTTTATATACGCCTGGTGCTTGTAGTTTATCTTTGTTGTTGGTGTTGTGTTGTATTTTTTATTGTAATTTGTTATTGGTTTTGTATGCTATTTTGTAACCTATTTTTTGAAATTTGCGGGCTATTTTGTTTGTTGTTTTGTTTATGAATGGTAATGTATTCCCTGTCTGAAGTGTTAATTTTAGTGTTTTTTTGTATTTTGTACCATAGTTTGTCTATTATTGTGGTGTTGTATCAATTTGTGTATGCTAGATATTTAATTGTGTCTAGTTCTTTGTTTATGTTTTCTGTGGTCATTGGGACTTCTTTAAGTCTATGGAGAATGGATCTGAAGGCAGCGTGTTTGTGTGGATAGGGTGGTTTGAGGTGTTGTGGATAAGTGTATCTGCTGTTATGAGTTTCCTGTAAATGTTGAAGCTGTGTTTTTGTGTGTGGTTTCTTGTTATGGTTAGGTCGAGGAAGTTTAGGGATCGGTTGGTTTCAATTTCTGAAGTGAAGTGGAGTATTGGGTGTATTTTATTAGTGTAGGTGAGGAGTTTTTCACATTACAACGTAATGGACTACAAAATTCAAGAATTTTAATTAGTGTTTTGTGTTTTTACTTTTAACGTTGTGTTCTTCTGACAATTAGAAATAATACGTTCCACAAACAAAGGTAATAAAATTTTCTGATCTTCAGTGTTTACTGAACTGATTATCATGTATATAATAAGACATTTTGAAATTTAAAAAGAATAATTTGCTAGAACAAAACTATCAGTAACAAAAGCCTTTTACAATCAATCTCAAATTCTTATTTACCTTTTTAGTTAATTGAAGCTTATCTAGTGAAAACTATTCACCAACGGTGAAAAACAAAATAGTCAACTAAAAATCTCACTACAAACTTGTTTTTAATAAATCAAACACACTAGTTCATAACACAGATTAGTTTTGTCGACCATGTCGCCTTCCTCAGTTTTTGGCTACTTCAGTGCTTGTTTGTAGTCAAGCACTAAGGAAGGGAATATCGTCGCCGAAACTAGTCTGTGTTATGAACTAGTGTGTTTGTTTTATTAGAAACTAATTTGTGGTGAGATTTTGAGTTGACTATTTGGTTTTTTAACATTGTTGGTTTTTAATGTTTCTTTTAAATTTTAAATATATGGTTTTTAAGTTTGTAGAAAATATGTAAAATAGGACTTTGGAATTATTGTGAAAAATATTCTCAACAGCATTCAAACACTTATTGTTTACGTGAAAAAAGTATGTTTAATTCTGAGAACAATCATATAACATAAGGTGTCTTATTTTAAATCGATATTTTGTTATTTTTCTCATGCAAACTAAAATATTGTGACTGTTTAATATTTTCTCACAACACGTTTTTTTACATATTTTACTTTCCTACACTTATATCTTGATAAAATGTCATATTTTAGAGCTGTATTTCTTTGAATTTACAAAGACATTACGGTTAAGTACTTTATTCAAACAAAAGTAATGTCTACAATATTTTTGTGCACAAATATGTGGTTCAATTTATAAATCAACTATGCAAATGATGTGACACCTGTGGAAAATAATAACCAAGCGCATTACAAACTTTGGCATTACACTTAAAATTATATGCATTTATAATGAATTATTTTTAGAACTTACTTAAGAAACTAATAAGCGTATAACAATTTTCAGTTACCAAGATGGAAGAAAAGATAAGTCAACATTTCAACCATCATTTGGAGAAGTCTGATTGCTCCATACTGATAAATAAGAAATAAAAGTTTACAAATAATAAAGCAATTTTGAAAACAAAACTTTAAATTTATTTTGAAACCTTTTATTTATATTATCAGCAATTACGGAACAACTACTGGCTTCATATTTATTATGGTAAACTAACATTTCATAAAGCCTTTCACATTTACCAATACACAAGATTTTATTTTTAAAACATATTTATTTTATGCAATAATGAAGTTTTGATTTCATAACCTTAATGTTACAAATAATTTTTGTTTTAAAGCAAGGGAAACAAAACATTTATAACTTTGAACAACATCTTTGAAACGCTCTTTTTCCTTTTCTTCTTCTTTGCCCAGGCTAAACTTCGTGTTGCTGATGATTATACGTTATTAATACACAACATTAATAACATATACACATAGAAACAGTATATCTAGTTTTTGTAATTTGTTTCCTAATTCAAAAAAGTAATTGTCCAAAAAAATTAACGTTGTTTTTTTTCAGTATACATTTTCATAAACAGGCCACATGTTTATGGAATATTTATTTAGACCAATAAATTTTAACAAACAAATTTCACTTCTAGGGAACATAATAGAGTGTAAAAACGTTTCATATGGCAACAAATGACACAAAATTGTGATACGACAATTTTTTTACATTTTACAGTAAATACATTTTAATACTACAAACTTTACACATACTAATAAATACATAATAAATTTATACAAATATAAATATGGAATGTAGTTTAAATTAATTAATAATACAAAAAATAAAACAATAAAACTAAACCGTTGAAATAATGGTATCATGACATTATTTTTGGAAACTTACATGACAAACAACGAGGCGGATCAAAATGTGTTTATATTGCGACCTGCGAGACTAGCTCTTCCACGGCATTATGACCAACTTGTGCCTTGAATAAGTGTTTTAATGGATATGGTCAACGCAAACAGAAGAAAAATTATTTTAGTTACTTTTTATTAAATAATTACAATTAATATAAATACATAAGACAGAATTACAATATTAGGCAGCAAAATAGAAAGGGAAATTAATTAATTACAATTAACTAATTTATTATTATTTCAAAAAACTGTATTAACATCCACTATCAAAAAATATTCGAATTTTAGTGGATGAATAAAGAGTACTTTACTAACAATTGAATATTTGAACAAGACATATAAATAAGTAAATAATAAATAAATAAATATATATACATATATATATATATATATATATATGCATATATTATATGTATGTAATTACACCCATTGTTGAGTTTCAGTTGATTCTCGATAATGAAGACACCGCAATTAGTCTTGGAAAGTTAACTCGCATATATACCAGGTAAGATTCTTGCTAAAGTATATTATAGTGTAAGTGATAAGTGAATACAAGAAAACATTGTTGCAGAGTTATATATATATATATATATATATATATATATATATATATATAGAGAGAGAGAGAGAGAGAGAGAGAGAGAGAGAGAGAGAGAGAGAGAGAGAGAGAGAGAGATTGCGAAGTAATACTAGGAATGGAAAAAGAACTTATAAATAAATCAATTTCAAAGAAAGCCCATTACGAGCTCGTTGAAGATGTTATCAAAATTGAGAAGTAGTCCAGACAGAAACAAAGGAAGTAAACCTTTTTGGGGTTGACATTTCGGGGATAGTGGGAGGTAATGAATACATGGGGGAAAATATTTTATATTAAAATGCTGCTTACGTTAATCTAATGATTAAATATTCAATCTAGTTGACAAAAATTAAAGAAATAAATTGATTCCTAAATTAAGTGAATTATGCATTTGAATAGCAGGTTTGGGGAGTTTTCAGATGACCAACATTTTAACTAATCAACATTAAAATAACCAACTAAGGGTGCCGTCAACTAACCAACTTACACGACGTTCAACATTTACATGAAGTTCAACTTACCAACATTCCTACGTCGTGCAACACACGGAATATTATCGCATTGCCACTCTGCAGGCGCTCACCGTACTACTTGAAATTTTGTTTTCAAAACTACTACAGTTTACAGGTTTTATTTACAACTACAATTTAGGCCTATAAGTTGTAATAATTATTACTCCAACGCAATAAAATATATCTTTTTTCAATCCTTTATTTATTTAGTAACTGGTAACACAACTGATAAAAGGGGCCTACTTAATGTACACTAAATAACACTTTAGCCTACAGTGTATTATTTATTAGGGACCAAAATAAAGATGTACAGGAAATAACAAGGCTTTAGAAACAGCTTAATTTTACAAAGAAGAATTCTAAGAAGATATTTCGATTCTACAGTACTGTTTTTGCAAATTCGTTAATTTTTAACTTCTCTTACAGCCGTTCTCTGATAGGTATGATTAACTCTTGTAATTTTAATTTATTAAATTTGTATGTCGCCAAACAAAGCTACATAACTAAACTATCTCGATGCTCAAAATAATTCGTAATATTTTATAATAGCCTATATCCTCCCTGCCCCTCTGAGTACTGAAGGAAAGATAATTTATTACATTTTAAACTTGTTCGGGATAGGTATGAATTTTTTTGTTACGTGACTGCTTAGGGACTTACTTCGAAACGATTTGAATTTTCATTCTGTCACCTGAGTCCTCTCTCCTATCATCTTCATATACCTTTTCTAATTACCCTTTTATTGGACAATGTTAGCACCACCCTTCACCAGTTCTACCTACGTTTTGTTATAATTGGTGTCTTACTTTTATTTAAAGAAGAGTATCAAGAAGAAGAAACAGGACCCTGATAAGAATGATAAAAACTTTAGATATGTTTCAGTTATTCACATAAATAGATTTAATATGTAAAGCCTGGCAGAAACTTACAATATGATTTAATCACTCACATCAATAGATGTAATATATAGAGCCTGGTAGAAAGTTTCGATGTGTTTTAATCATTCACATCATTAGATTTAATACCTATAGTCTGGCGGAAACCTACAATAAGTTTCAATCATTCACATTATTATATTTAATATGTAGAGCCTGGTAGAAAAAGTAGAATATTATAACAACTTCTACATCATAACCAATGGGTGACCTCGCAGTTATTAAAAGGGGCCTAATAAAGAAAAATAGTAAGTATTTTCGACAGTTTTGGACACAAATAAATTTTTCCGACACATTTATTTGGTAAAATATGCACGATAAACAACCAATACTGTTCTAGCGTTTTACAATAACAAAATGGACCTGTCTAATTACATGGGTTTCATTAGGTGCAGTAGATTTATGTGAAACTAATCAAAGAGCAAAGATCTTGTTGATTATTTTGTCTTTCTAATGCCTTAATCACAGAAATCAAAAAATAATTCTAAAAGAAAACTAATTTTCAAAAGTAATAAATTACCAGTTAGGAATTTATTTTAATTTTTTCTATTCGTTGTTACGTATCCGGATGTTGCCTCTTTCTGTACGTAGTTTCCGGTCGGATTTGTTTTATTATTTCCGGTAATTTTGTTTATTCAGTTCTATCTGCCATTATTTAGAATTGTTGTGAAAATAAAAGTGTAAAATACTAACCTTACTTAACAGCTCGTTTTTGTTTCCATGAAAAGGCTCCACTCATTCACTTTCATCTCATTACGAATGGACATGACGTCAAACCGATTGATTTTAATTTTAAAATTTTTATGTAGGTTTATTCCAAGCTCACAATTGAATCCTCGAAATATCTTTCCTTCAGAGTAAAATTTAACAAATTTTTAAACATTTTGTTTTTTCCTTTTTGTTTTAGTCGATAATTAGTACGTCTTCAGATTTGATCAATATTGGCAAAATAAGTTAGAGTCTACCTATGTAGAAAGTCCTCAGAAAGAAAAAACATAATAAACCTAGGTGCTGACGTCCACAAAATCAAAAGTTTTTTCACAATTAAAATTTTTAAGGAAATTAAACATTTTGTAGAAAAATTAAGTTTTGTATTTGAAAAATTAATTTATATGTAAAAAATTTAAAAATTTCATAAAAAATTATTAAATTTCTTAAAAATTAAACAGATTTAAAAACTCAATAAAATTTTAAAAAAAATTATATTTCACTATCAAGACACATGAACTTCTCTAAAATTAATTTGTTTTATTAAAACGGAACACATAATTACAATATAGTTACCAAGTGTTAGTAAATTATATTTGTAAGCCAAATTACAAATAGGTCATATAGTTGTAAAAAAAGCATGATAAATAAATAATTGACTGTGGGTTGCTGTCTAATTATTTATAGAAGCTCAAATGATTATTTGCTCAAATTAATGTTTAAGGCACCAATAGCTTTTGCATATAAATTTAAAAACTTTGAGTCTTGTACGTGACTCACAGCATTGAATAATGCGCTGAATAATGCATTAATAACGCGTCTGCTGAAAAATATCAGTAAGTAGTGGTTTTTTGCCGAGTGATACAAAAAATGTAATTTAAAAAATTGTATTAATATTCTTTTCTAAAATTTGTAAATGATTGAGCCAATAAGAGTAGATAAATAACAGTACTCTGTAAGGCAATAAGGTTTACCTTGAATTTATTTTTAGGGCAAAGGTTTGTAATATAGATTTATCTTTACTCAACTTTTCACATCTAAGAGAAAAATACATACGAATTGTACATGATATATTACAAGAGCGTAAAACCTATGCCTGTTGGACGTTGATTGAATTTAAATATTTTGTTTAGTTTTATAGTATGGAGATTTTATTTAATTTTTATATAAAATAAAATTATTTAAAGTTGATATTTCGATGATAAACCTGATAAAAACAAACACAGTTCTAAAACGTCTGTAACTAAAACAAAAACGTCTGTAACTAAAACAAAAACCTATAACTATCGGGGAGGAGAATAATAAAAAATAATTTATTATTATTTTAGCGAATTCATTTCCTGTATAAAGTAGTTATCCAACAAAAAGTTGGGAACATATAGTGATTATATGTACATACACACACACACACACACACTCTCTCTCTCTCTCTCTCTCACACACACACACACACACACACACACACACATATATATATATATATATATATATTATGTGTGTGTGTGTGTGTAAATAAATGTAATATATGTAATATATAAATATATATATATATATATATATATATATATATATATATATATATGTGTGTGTGTGTGTGTGTGTGTGTGTAAATGGCAACGTGTTGATTTATTTCTACGTGACATTGATATTTTACCTGGTCGTCATAGCTACACAACCATCATATGAGCGTTTGTCTGGTTTTATTGCGGATACAATTAATTATCACAGCATTTCTGATCTAAATCCAACAACATATACTGAATAAATCGAAAGCAGGCTTCCAACATTCATGTTCTGAAAGTCCCACATGAACAATTAACTATGATTCGTAATTATTTTGTACAATCTCATTTATCTGGACTCTCAGTTGAACCTAGTCTGGGAAATGAGGTTGTACTCCTCCCAAAACTTAGAAGGTGTAAAAAAAATCTCTAATAATATGGTAGCTGACTATTCAATTTTATATGTCAGAAGAAAAAAATTAACAGTATTTGATTAAGTATACACTGTGCAATTATCCAGTGTTAGACATTGCTGGTGTTTTAGTATCCATCATTGGTCAACTACGGATAGCAATAATTAACCGAGCCCCAAATAGACCACTACTGGTCAGCTATGGGTTATCAAGAATTAAACAGGCCCCAGATACATCACTACTGGTCAGCTATGGCCACCAAAAATTAACGGAAACCCAGATACAAAACTACTGGTCAGCTATGGCCACCAAGAATTAACGGAGTTCCAGATACACCACTACTGGTCAGCTACAGCCACCAAGAATTAACGAAGACCCAGATACACCAATACTGGTCAGCTACGGCTTATCAAGAAATAACCGAGCCCCAGATACACCACTACTGGTCAGCTATGTCCACCAAGAATTAACGGAAGCCAAGACACACCACTACTGGTCAGCTACGGCTTAGATAGAATTAATCGAGTCCCAGATACACGACTATTGGTCAGGTACGGGTTAGCAAGAATTAACCGAGTACCAGATACACCATTACTGGTCAGCTATAACCAGTAAGAATTAATGGAGACCCAGATACAACACATCTGGTTAGCTATGGCCAGTAAGAATTAACGAAGACCCAGATACACAACTACTGGTCAGTTACGGCTTAGCAAGAATTATACGAGCCCCAGATACACCACTACTGGTCCGCTACGGGTTAGCAAGAACTAACCGAGCACCGGATAAACAAACTACTGGTCAGCTATGTCCACCAAGAATTAACGGAGACCAAGATACACCACTACAGTCAGCTACGGCTTAGCAAGAATCAACCGAGTCCTATATACACCACTACGGGTCAGCTATGTCCACCAATAATTAACGGAGAGCCACATACACCACTACTGGTCAGCTACGGGTTAGCAACAATAAACCGAGCCCCAGATACACCACTACTGGTCAGCTATAACCAGCAAGAATTAACGTAGCCCTAGATACACCACTACTGGTCAGCTACGGCCAATAAAAATTAACGGAGACCCAGATACACCACTACTGGCCAGCTCTGGGTTAGCAAGAATTAGCCGAGCCCCAGATACACCACTACTGGTCATCTACGGCTACCAAGAATTAACGGAGACCCAGATACACCACTACTGGTCAGCTGTTTGTTATCAAGAATTAAACAGGTTCCAGATACATCACTACTGGTCAGCTATGGCCACCAAGAATTAACGGAGTTCCAGATACACCACTACTGGTCCGCTACAGCCACCAAGAATTAACGAAGACCCAGATACACCAATACTGGTCAGCTACGGCTTATCAAGAAATAACCGAGCCCCAGACACACCACTACTGGTCAGCTACGGCTTAGATAGAATTAATCGAGTCCCAGATACACGACTATTGATCAGGTACGGGTTAGCAAGAATTAACCGAGTCCCAGATACACCATTACTGGTCAGCTATAACCAGTAAGAATTAATGGAGACCCAGATACAACACATCTGGTTAGCTACGGCCAGTAAGAATTAACGAAGACCCAGATACACAACTACTGGTCAGTTACGGCTTAGCAAGAATTATCCGAGCCCCAGATACACCACTACTGGTCCGCTACGGGTTAGCAAGATCTAACCGAGCACCGGATAAACAAACAACTGGTCAGCTATATCCACCAAGAATTAACGGAGACCAAGATACACCACTACAGTCAGCTACGGCTTAGCAAGAATCAACCGAGTCCTATATACACCACTACGGGACAGCTATGTCCACCAATAATTAACGGAGAGACACATACACCACTACTGGTCAGCTACGGGTTAGCAACAATAAACCAAGCCCTAGATACACCACTACTGGTCAGCTATAACCAGCAAGAATTAACGTAGCCCTAGATACACCACTACTGGTCAGCTACGGCCAATAACAATTAACGGAGACCCAGATACACCACTACTGGCCAGCTCTGGGTTAGCAAGAATTAGCCGAGTCCCAGATACACCACTACTGGTCATCTACGGCTACCAGGAATTAACGGAGACCCAGATACACCACTACTGGTCAGCTGTGGGTTAGCAAGAATTAACCGAGCCCCAGATACACCACTACTGGTCAGCTATGGCCACCAACAATTAACTGAGACCCAGATACACCACTACTGGTCAGCTACGGGTTAGCAAGAAGTAACCGAGACCAAGATACACCACTACTGGTCAGCTACGGTTTACCAAGAATTAACGGAGACCCAGATACACCACTACTGGTCCGCTACGGGTTAGCAAGAACTAACCGAGCCTCGGATACACCACTACTGGTCAGCTACGGTTTACCAAGAATTAACGGAGACCAAGATACACCACTACAGTCAGCTACGGCTTAGCAAGAATCAACCGAGTCCTATATACACCACTACTGGTCATCTACGGCCAATAAGAATTAACGGAGACCCAGATACACCACTACTGGCCAGCTCTGGGTTAGCAAGAATTAGCCGAGTCCCAGATACACCACTACTGGTCATCTACGGCTACCAAGAATTAACGGAGACCCAGATACACCACTACTGGTCAGCTGTGGGTTAGCAAGAATTACCCGAGCTTAAGATACACCACTACTGGTCAGCTATGACCACCAACAAATTACTGAGACCCAGATACACCACTACTGGTCAGCTACGGGTTAGCAAGAATTAACCGAGACCAAGATACACCACTACTGGTCAGCTACGGTTTACCAAGAATTAACTGAGACCAAGATACACCACTACTGGTCCGCTACGGGTTAGCAAGACCTAACCGAGCCTCGGATACACCACTACTGGTCAGCTACGGTTTACCAAGAATTAACGGAGAACAAGATTCACCACTACAGTCAGCTACGGCTTAGCAAGAATCAACCGAGTCCTATATACACCACTACGGGTCAGCTATGTCCACCAATAATTAATGGAGAGCCACATACACCACTACTGGTCAGCTACGGGTTAGCAACAATAAACCAAGCCCCAGATACACCACTACTGGTCAGCTATAACCAGCAAGAATTAACGTAGCCCTAGATACATCACTACTGGTCAGCTACGGCCAATAAGAATTAACGGAGACCCAGATACACCACTACTGGCCAGCTCTGGGTTAGCAAGAATTAACCGAGCCCCAGATACTCCACTACTGGTCAGCTATGGCCACCAAGAGTTAACGGAGACCCACGTACACCACTACTGTTCAGCTACGGGTTAGCAAGAGCTATCCGAGCCCCAGATAAACCACTACTGGTCAGCTATGTATACCAAGAATTAACGGAGACCAAGATACACCACTACTGTCAGCTACGGGTTAGCAAGAATTAACCGAGACCCAGCTACACCACTACTGGTCATCTACGGCTACCAAGAATTAACGGAGACCCAGATACACCACTACTGGTCAGCTGTGGGTTAGCAAGAATTAACCGAGCCCCAGATACACCACTACTGGTCAGCTATAACCAGCAAGAATTAACGGAGACCCAGATACACCACTACTGGTCAGCTACGGGTTAGCAAGAATTCACCGAGCCCCAGATACACCACTACTGATCAGCTACGGGTTAGCAAGAATCATCCGAGTGCCAGATACACCACTACTGGTCCGCTACGGGTTAGCAAGAACTAACCGATCCCCGGATACACCACTACTGGTCAGCTATGTCCACCAAGAATTAGCGGAGACCAAGATACACCACTACAGTCAGCTACGGCTTAGCAAGAATCAACCGAGTCCTATATACACCACTACGGATCAGCTATGTCCACCAATAATTAACGGAGATCCACATACACCACTACTGGTCAGCTACGGGTTAGCAACAATAAACCAAGCCCCAGGTACATCACTACTGGTTAGCTATAACCAGCAAGAATTAACGTAGCTCTAGATACACCACTGGTCAGCCACGGCCAATAACAATTAACGGAGACCCAGATACACCACTACTGGCCAGCTCTGGGTTAGCAAGAATTAGCCGAGCCCCAGATACACTACTACTGGTCAGCTATGGCCACCAACAATTAACTGAGACCCAGATACACCTCTACTGGTTTGCTACGGGTTAGCAAGAATCAACCAAGCCCCGATACACCACTACTGGTCAGCTATAACCAGCAAGAAATAACTGAGACCCAGATACACAATTACTGGTCAGCTACGGGTTAGCAAGCATTAACCGAGACCAAGATACACCACTACTGGTCAGCTACGGTTTACCAAAAATTAACCGAGACCCAGCTACACCACTCCTGGTCAGCTACGGCCACCAAGAATTAACGGAGACCCAGATACACCACTACTGGTCAGCTACGGGTTAGCAAGAATTAACCGAGCCCCAGATACACTACTACTGGTCAGCTATGGCCACCAAAAATTACCGAGACTCAGATATACCACTACTGGTCAGCTACAACCAGCAAGAGTTAACGGAGACCCAGATACACCACTACTGGTCAGCTAAGGGTTAGCAAGAATTAACGAGACTCAGATACACCACTACTGGTAAGCTGCTTGTTAGCAAGAATTAACCGAGATCAAGATTCACTACTACTGGTCAGCTACGGCTTAGCAAGAATTAACCGAGTCCCAGATACACCACTACTGGTCAGTTACGGGTTAGCAAGAATTATCCGAGACCCAGATACACAGCTACTGGTCAGCTACGTGTTAGCAAGAATTAACCGAGTCCCAGATACACCACTACTGGTCAGCTACGGGTTAGCAAGAACTAACCGAGCTCCAGATACACCACCACGCATTGTTCCTTTTCATGCTTTTGCAATCTCATTACAAATGGTTCAGGCCTTCAGAGAACAAAGGACATCAGGGATTATAGTAGGCAGATCTTGTATCAGACGACTAGCAAGGCTACATTTTTTTTGCAGTTTTACAATGGTCAGCCAGTTTGACAAGGCCTCTATTACACCGTCGATTCCCTTAATTCAGAGGAAACGAAGCTCTACAAATAAAACTGTTTAAAGTTTTAAATGCAACGTAAACACAGAATCACTTTGCTCACATATCTATTTACTCTACTCATGTCGATTTTAGTTTATATTTTCAAACAAAAATAGATGAACCAAAGAACCGTGCATTACAATAATTTAGTATTTTTTTTAAATTTTAAGACCATAAGGGTTTAAATCTATTTCGGTATATTTTCTTCTTTCCTTACACTTACTTTTTACTGATATAATATCCTTCAGAAAACTCTGTTTCAACTTTCAATCGAAAAAATTTTAATTTTCATGGTCATTTGCATTTCGATACCATCTTCATTGGGCTTACAAGCTATTGCATTGGGCTTATAAAGTATGATAGAAATAATAAGCTGACAAGCTACTCGACTAACTAGCACCCCCCCCCCACGTCGCTGCTTCTCCTGCAGCTGTTAAACTATATTTCCTTCGTCTTCACTTATAAAATACATTTGAAAAATTTAGCATTTCCTTCATGTTATGAAGAACTGCTATTTAGGTGGTATAGTTTTACAATACCGATAGTTATTCATTTAACAACATTAATTTAGATAATTAGAAACGACTGGTCGCCGATGTGAAGTTGATTTAAACAATGGCTTTTTACCGAATTAGAAACAGCTGATCGCAAACATAATGATTCAATAGCTACAGTTGATATATGACAAAACTTTAACAAAGCACCTAATTAATTCGTCTAATTTGAAACAGCTAATGGCTTACGTGAGGGATGTCCAACTAGTGACCCAGAGGCCGCATGTGACCCGCGATCTTTTTTTATGCGTCCCAGACGAATGTTTAAAACATTCGAATATTAATTTATTAATAAAAGTAAAACATAAAAACATAGTTTGGAATAGGTTATAGGATATAGGTTGAACATGGTTCTTAACCCTAGTTAGAACTTTGTAACTTGCAAAGTGACCCATTTTTTAAGACAAGGTCGGAAACTGGTGTCAAGTGCCCGAGGAGAAATATCTCAAACTACGTGATTTCGGTAGGAAAATACTTTCAATGTTTGGAAGCACATACCTCTGTGAGTCCACCTTTTCAACAATGAGATTTTTAAAATCAACTCACTGCAACAGACTCAAAGACACCTATCTTCGAGATCTGTTAAATGTTGCAACGACTTCAATTCAGATTGGTTTGATGAACTGTTGGACGATTGTGGCCGTCCTTATTGTTCTCATTAAGTGAAGTAGGTACACACTTATGGATGGTTTTAAACTTAAACAAATTAGAGTTGTTTTCCAATACTGTGATCTGATAAGACTAAATAACTTGATTGAATATTGTACCTATTTTGATCCTCTGTACATTGAGCTTGATATTAAATGTATATACAAATGTTTGCGTAACGTTTATTCATTCATATTATTTTACATACGACGCATACTATATGATATACGTATGTCCTACATTTGGCTTATTGATGTATGTGTGGAATTAGTTGTTTGGCCCTCGCCCTGACTGAAAATATTGAAATGGCCCTTTAGGTTTAAGAAGTTGGCCATAGTGATACAAAGGCTTCAGCTGTTATGTCAAATAGCCTTTAATCTAATTAGAAACAGCTGATCGTATACATGATGATTTAATAACTACAGCTGATATATGACCAGGTTTTATCAAAACGCCTACTTATTTTAACTAATTTGAAACAGGTGGTCTCTTACGAGATTCAACGATTTCAGTTTATTTGTCTAACGGCTTTTGGCCAGACTAGAAACAGCTGATCGCTTACGTAGTAGTCAATAACTACAGATAATATGACAGACTTTTAACAAAACGCTGCATTAATTTACCTAATTTGAAACAGTCAATAGCTTACGTTACACAGAGGGTACAGCTGTTATATTAAATGACCTTATATCGAATTAGAAACAGCTGATCTCTTACATGAAGGGTCAATAAGTACATCTGATAAATGACAATATTTTAACAAAGCACCTAGTTAATTTACGTAATCTGAAACAGGTGATTGCTTATGTGATTCAATGACTGCAGTTTATTTATCTAACGGGTTTCGGCCGAATTAGTAACAGCTGATCGCGTACATAGTAGTCAATAAATGACAAAATTACTATTTATTAGGAATATACTGTGGTTGAATTTAATAATAAATACACAAAAACCTCTTAACCACAAACTTTCTTTAATTTACCCTAATGTACATTTCAGTTACAAAGTAACCATCCTCAGTCTTTGTATGTTATCCCTCTGAGGATGGTTACTTTGTAACTGAAATGTACATTAGGGTAAATTAAAGAAAGTTTGTGGTTTAGAGGTTTTTGTGTATTTATTATTAATGACAAAATTGTCTATTTTAACAAAGCACTTAGTTAATTTACCTTATTTGAAACAGGTGATTGCTTACGTGATTCAATGACGCTGCTGTTTATTTGTCTAACGGCATTTTACTATAGGAGAAATAACTGATCGCTTCCATGAAGAGTTAATAACTACAGATAATATATGACAGACTTTTAATAAAACACCTCATTACTTTACCTAGTTTGAAACAGCTTATAGCTAACGTGATACAAAGTCTGCAGTTTTTTAAAATCTAATGGCTTTTTACCAAATTAGAAACAGCTGATAGTTTACAAAATGGGTCAATAACTACAGCTGATATATTACAAAATTTTAACAAAACACCACATTAATTTGTCTAATTTGAAACAGCTGATTGTTCACGTGATCCAAAAGCAACAACTGTATATAATAATTGTTTACACAAATAGAACCACTTGATCGCTTGCATGAATCGATAGCTACAGCTTGTATGGCTATTTAAAAAAAACACCATAAGATTAGGATTTTGCAAAATCCCTTCTTAGCACTACTCCTAATGTATACAAACGAAAGTTCCTTCAAAATTTGAAACCTTATATAGTTTAGTACGTTAGTTTGTTATGAATCAGTAGTTCAGGACAAGTTTTATGAATCTAGATTTTATGCAAAATAATGTAATATAATTTGTACACAATATCAAGACCCTTTTTAATAAAATGAGTATCAACCCGATTTTTAAGATGCAGCGCAAAGCCCATAATATTTTCACTTTTTAGGCCTATAACATCACTAGCGTCTATGACCGAAAAAACATTTCAACGTTGACGTAATAAACAGTGTAATAACTTTATAAGTTCACAATACCAAGAGCACAGTGGTACAATATATTACAATGAAAATATTAGAAAGAACGCCAATACCACTAAAATAATAAAAAAAATAAGAAATAAAACAACTTACTTAAGATTAAACCCTTATGTACATTGCGATGACCTTGTCATCATCATCAGAGGGTCTTATTACAAAATTACAATCTATCAAACAAGAATTTGCAAACTAGATCACTCTTGTTTGCTAGACCCTCTGATGATGATGACATGGTCATCGAATTGTACATAAGGGTTTAATTTTAAGTAACTTGTTTTATTTGTTATTTTTGATTATTTGTATAGTATTGGTTTTTTCCAATATTTTCATTGTAATATAATTTGTAATATAATAATGTAATATAACAGAAAATGGTCTATTAAAGCATAACATTAATACAAACAAATATGTCACTTCTAATTGTAAAGCTGAAACTCACTTTTAACAAAGTCTATATTTTTAATTCTATTTAGGACTTTGTTTAAACGTCACCAACAAGAATGAACTAATTTTAACCATTGACTGGACATTCTGGTGTTATTTTTATTTTGCGCCCAGAAAATAATTTACATACGGTTTACCTTAAATTACCATTTCATATTTGTTATTACATTTTAAATGCTGCATAAATGCGTGTGATCTGCGTGGTAAAGTCTGGGTTGGGTAAGGTTCAACGATCTCACATGACATGCAAATAGCCACTGGGTTAGCAAAAACGTTTGTTGACCTCGGGAATTAAGAGCTTCCGTGTATACTTTACGTATAATTGCCTTATTGCATATTTATCTTTTTCGTTTTAGGCATTCAACCACTATGACTCTTATATGGCCTTTGGGGAATAGAAGATAATTGAGAATAAGGGTATGATTAATGCAAGCTCATTAAATCCCCTTATAGAGTAGGTAGAAGAAGTATCATCGCTTGCGTAGGGTGTAACTGAAGTACTCTCTGTCGGGGTCATTACAAAGAGGCTATGCTTTGTAAGAACACCATTACATCTAAAAAGATTAGACGCAATTAGGAAGGTTTTTATCCCCTATTACTGGGACAAGGGGGAAAACTATACCATCGTTTCAGTACAATCGCTTATTTGCAGTAGACCTGCTCTCTAACGGGGTAAAGCGTTATTTACTCGCTACCCAGATTTATTGTAATACTGAAAACACTTATAAGCCACATAGATATATAAATAAAAATCATACACCTTTTCGTTAAAAAAAATAATTTCTCAATCAATTAAAGGTTTGTTTTCTTTTGATTAGAGTAACGTTTAACGGGCCAGGATTTAAACCCACTGTTCTTCCACACTACAACCGTCAACTTACCAGTGTCAAGCAAAGAAATTAAAAACTTATTAATCTCTCAAAATTTATTAAAATGTTTAAATTTTTCATATGTTAAAATGTGTAATAAAAAACTAAATGATAAAGTGAAGAGAATAGGTATTTAAGTGAGTTTAAATAAGCAAAATATAAATAATTTGACAACGCGAGTAAACAAATTGATACTGAAAAGATATAAATAGAAGTGAGAAATACTTTTGAACTAAACTATATAGAACAATAACTTAATTTTCTATAGACTGAGAATAATGACGTATAAACAATAGTGCTAATTATGACAGTAACATAAAGGTTCTTGTATAGAATTAATGTTTTGAAATAGGAAAATTTTAAGGACAACATCAAGGGACAAGGATTTTGTATTAAAAGTAAAGAAGTATATATTAAAGTCACAGGAAAAACATTTAAAAATAAATATATAAAAAATGTTTTAGAGGTTTAATAATTTATTTAAGTATACAATCTTACAAAACACATTACAATAGTAAGGAAGACTATTATTTTAATATACAACTACTATGTACATTTTATTATTATCATTATTTTAAACGTTAAATCGTTAAATTTATCATACAATGAATGTTCAAATTATTTCCAAGTATATCCCGTGATTAATAAATTAATCATTTTAAGACATGTGAAATGACTTAGTTTTTTATCACAAGTTCAGCAGTTCCACTGCTAGATCCATATATATAAATATATATATATATATATATATATATATATATATATATATATACACCCACAAACTAAACATAAATGTTTAGTGTATAAATACCAAGTAAGATTCTTGTTTAAGTACATAAGTGAAAGTGATATATATGTATATATATATATATATATATATATATATATATATATATATATATATATATAGAGAGAGAGAGAGAGAGAGAGAGAGAGAGAGAGACTTTTTGTGTGAACGTTCGTGTGTGTGTGTGTGTGTGTGTGGTAGGAGTATGATATCCACATTTAAATGACTGTATTTTACATATTATTTGTTAAAATAGATTTCGCTTTATCACCGTCAAATAGTTTTTAGTGATCATTTAAGTTTTGTTGAATAGTTTTGTTTTTCCTATAGAGAAGCATTTTAAAACCCTTACTACTCTTGTCACTTTTGGAAAGACAAGTCCAATAGTATTTGGTAGTGCGCTTTGCACTAAACGTTTACTGATCTATATTAATAAATAAACAAATCATCTACAACCAGACATATCAGCCAACCAGAACACCCACTTCATCTCTTGTACGGAATAAAACGTTCGCGGAAATAACGTTCATTAACGGATGAAAAACAGACGCAAATCATTGCGACAATATTTAATTTTGTCAAATTAATTTAGAGTTTCGTGGAAAATAGTTGTAATGCAGAGCGCTAAACTAGAAATCTGCGCAGTTTTAGGTTGATTTCAAAGGTCAAATTTGACGCAGGCATCGATACAATCTGACAGGACATCCGCGCGATAGATACATCATTACGATTTATATAAATAAGTTTATTGCCGGTAATGTGGCCTATTTTATCTTATAGTCACGTTGGTTATTAAATTTTTCGTGAATAGTGAGATCAGTGGCAACAAGAATGTTCGCAATGAGGGTGGTGTTTTTAGCGGTCGCTGTTTGCGCCATATTTATGGTAAGTTGGAAACAAGTGGAGCAAATACAAACTATTTGAAATGCAGATTTTGTCCCATTTGCCATAAGTTTCTATTTTGCAGGGAAAATATTATTTTAAAGAATAACCAATACCCTAAACCTTCAAAAAAAACTAATAAATAAAACTTTTTTTTGTTATAAGTTAAACATTTTATTTTAACAATGTGTGAGTGTGTGTGTGTGTGTGTGTGTGTGTGTGTGTGTGTGTGTGTGTGTGTGTGTATGCTCGTTTACTATCAAATACAGAGAACTGTTGAATAAAATTTTCAATTGTAAACCGGGATGATTTTGATTACGAACACATTAATCGTTCTTCAATTCCAAGCTTCTTTTTCTGTTGTTTGGATTTATTAAGATCGAAAAGTTATTAGAAAAATAAACATATTGGGTAGAGTAATATTTTTGAAACCTTACGTCTATTTATGAGTTTTAAGTTTCTCTTTCTGTAATAAAACAACATTATGAGAAAATCTCTATTATTTGAGGAATTAAAATATGTCTGGCTAAGAGAATTTATCTCAATTTTTATTTAAATATAAAGATAACATAGAATCAAGATTATTATAAACCAAGAAATTGAAGTGCTTATTTCATTTTATAAACGTAGAACAAGTATTAAGGCTTATTTACTGGAATTACAATAAAATAAGTTTCCAAAAATATACAACACTTGATTTGTCCAGACAGAAGGAAAATATTTGCTACGTAATAGAGCCTAAGACTAAAGCCAGCGAAATCGGTATTTCATTCTTAAACATATTTTCAAAATTATTAACGAATGAAATTTTTTTAATTTGGTTTTGTAATTCAACCTATTTGTGTACGGTAAAATGTTAGAGATATAAATAAATAAATCTATAAAAGGTTTAGATATTAAAAATTTTAAAAAACAACTCCCGCCATTTAAAAAAAAAGTATTAATTAGAAGAAACTGTAAAATAATATGAGGTATTTCTTTTTATTTAAAAGATAAAATTGTTGAAACTCAATAACATGTCATTACAAAAATATACAATAATTTTAAATTGAATACTAATATTTCAAAATGTAATAAATCTGTCATTAGGAAAGGTGTATAAAATGTTATTAAAGAAAAGGTGTGATACAAATATAAAACAAATTTATCAAAGGTGGCATGATAAAAGGTAAGGAGACAAAAGGTTACCCCTACAAAATTTACTAAAAAATAAGTTTTTATAAGAATGGAAATTCTGAAAAATCATGTTTACTGCACTGAGAAACATTTCTCCATCTCTCTCTCTCTCTCTCTCTCTCTCTCTCTATATATATATATATATATATATATATATATATATATATATATATATTTATATTTATATTTATATTTATATATATCAAATAATAATTATTTGAAACCTAAATACCAATGTGTGGTTTATAAATTACTACATCTTATCATTTTGGGAATCATAATTGGATTTTACAATTTTTATTCCAGTTTCTATAACTATTAAGTTTTTATCAAGACACTATTGGATAACAGGCGTGAGAAACGCTACAATTATGTTAGAAGTTTAATCCAATAAAGGATTAATCTAACGTGGAAACCAAAGAAACCTAAATATGTGAGACAGAGAAGGAGGGGTTTTGGTGCGCTCCGATTTTTTGCAGCGCCGGAAACTGGAGCAGTGCTTTTGGTGAAAGGCTGGATTTGATGAGAGGTATCTGCATGGCAGGACGGGTGGGACGATAAATGGTTTTTATTGTGAAGGACAACGTAACTTTTTGAGAAAAAACGTTAATTACTACATACGTTCCACATAGATTTAAATAGATTAAAACCCTTATAATTTTCCATAACATACATTAAACTTGCATAGAATAAATTTGCATACAATAAATTTGCTTACAATAAATATCCTACTTAATAAATATAATATTATGTCTTCTTTTGGGATATTAAGAGAATATAAATATTAAACTATTTATATAACGTTGTCATTATTACTGGTTTAATAATTTGAATACATTTTCTTGCATTTTTATTATTTATGTAATTTTATTTGGATCTTTTCCATGAATTTAATATTATTATTTTTAATTTTTACTAGAGTATTAATGTGTTAAATTCTATAACCATACCTGCGTAAAAGTTTTTCTAAAATTACTGTATATTAAAATAATTCAATATTTTATTTATTTTTAAAAACATGTAATTTTTCATCCTTGGAAAATTGCTTTATATAAAGCGAAATAAATTACACTCTATTTCACAGATAATTTTATTTAAAAATTAACCGTTGCCACCAAAGAAATTATTTTAAAACGCATTCTGGTGGCCATTTCCCAAACAAATGATGTGTGACAAGTCAAAAACACTTTTCTCGAATTTGTTTAACAAATTTACTTGAATATATGTTAGATACTTAGTAAACGCTTTCCATTTGAATATTCATTGAAAGGGGGAAATGAATGGAATTAACAATCTATAATTTTTCATCACCATCGGATTATTATGAATAAATTAAGGTTTTATTCTTACGTTTAATAAGGCTACGTTCTTGCATCAAGGAAACGTCGCGTCGTGAGAATCCAAGTGTAGGTTAGAATGGTGGTGACGACAGAACGATCATAAGATTAGTTGTCCTGGCACCCCGCTGGAAACTGTGCAATGTGCAATGGACATAAAGTAGGCAATTTCAGATGAGTTTTCTATATTACTTTTTGACTGACTAATTAATTACTTGATATTATTTAACTATTAATAAACACTTTTAAACTACGAGTTTCTTCAAATTTAACATAAATATTCAAACCAAATACGTTTTTCTATTAAAATAATAAATGCTGTTGTTATGATTTTACTTATTAATATTCATGTAGGGTGAAAGTAAGGGTTTCCCTGATTTCTTTATTGATTAAAAGTATTAAAGGGATTTTCCTTGGCTTTAAATATATGTATTCGCATTACTCTCAAAAGCATTTAAAATGTTTTGGGAAAAATCACCAACTTTAATGTCTGCATGAATGAAATTCTTTGCTTGTTCAGGTGAACGCTGCACCATCCAGAGGCAAAGCTGGCAACGCCGCCCGGGCCATGGCAATGTTTAACGCTTGCAAAGGTCAAGCCAAAGTAACACAAGGTAAGCAGAAGAACGAGCTTAATATAGTACTCGTAGACTTGGAGGATGTGAGCAGCATTCACCTTCAAACATAGCTGTCGCAAAGGTTCTTCATTTTCTGCATTTCATATTTCCGCTTATAATCCATTGGTCTCAATGGTATTTAAATATATCTTCCTCCACATTGAACCTTTTTTGAATCATTCTCCGCTTCAGGCCTACTTGATATCTCTCTCCATCCAATACTTATTTGATATCTTCCTCTTCCCTGAACCTACATCATATCTTCTTCTAATCATATATCTATCTGATATTTTCCTCCACCCTACAAATATTTGATACAATTCCTCCTCATCTGATATCTTCCTCCTCGCTGTACCTATCTGATGTTTTTTTTCTATCCTATACCTAATTGATATTTTCCTTCCCCCTAAACATCTGATATCGTCTTAGACCATATAGCTATCTAATAACTTTCCTCCTCCCTATACCTATCTGATGTCTTCTTCTACCCTATACCTAATTGATATTTTCCTTCACCCTAAAACGATATCGTCTTAGACCATATAGCTATCTGATAACTTTCTTCCTCCCTATACCTATCTGATGTCTTCTTCTACCCTATACCTAATTGATATTTTCCCTCACCCTAAACTTATTTGATATCTTTCCTCCTCCCTTGACTAATATCTTCCTTCGCACTAAACTTATCTTATATTTCCTCCTCCCTATACATATCTGATATCTTTCCTCCTCCCTGTACCTATCTGATATCTTCATTCTCTCTATACCTATATAATGTCTTCTTTCACCCCATACCTATCTCATATCTTTATTTTACCCTAAATATATCTGATATCTTCCTCCTCCCTATATCTTTCTGATATCGTCTATCCTTTCTATACCTATGTGATATTTTCCTCTGCCCTAAACTTATCTTATATCCTTCCTTCTCTATATACCTATCTCATAACTTCTTCCACCCTAAACCTATCTGATGTCTTCTTCTACCCTATACCTAACTGATAACTTCCTCCACTCTAAACCTATCTGATATCTTCCCTTCTCCCTATAGCTATCTGATATTTTCCCTCTCCCTAAACATATCTGATATCTTCCTCCTCCCCTGTACCTATCTGGTATTTTAATCCACACTAGACTTATATGATATATTTCCTCCGCCCTAAACATATTTGGTATCTTTCTTCTTCTCTATACCTATCTGATAACTTTCACCTCTCTGTATCTATCCTATGTCTTCTTCTAACCTATACCTAATTGATATTTTCCTCCTCCCTTTACCTATCTAATATTTTTATCCTCACTATACCTATCTGATATCTTTCATTCACCTTAAACATATCTGATATTTTTTTCCTCCCTATACTTATCTGATATCTTCCTCCTCTCTATACCTGTCTGATATCTTCTTCTTCCCCGACCCATTTGTCAAAGAAATTTAAGATTCATTTACGGCGTTCAATAAAGAATACAATGCGAGATTTGTAATTGGTCTACAACAAAGTCTCTGAAACTAGGGTAAGCGTTAACTATGTCAAGTATGTAGGGGTAGGCCTACGAATTTGATATTGGAGCATGTTTTAAAAAAACACAGATTAGCTACATAGTGTGCATATACAGAAACAAGCCATGTGTTGAAACCAACTTAAGTTAAAGTTTGTCAAAGTTTAAACTAGAGATTATTGTACTTTAATATTTAAAAAATAAATAATCCCGCTCAATATTTTTCAGATACTAATTATAATTAATTAACTGCAATGGCTAATAAAAAATATAGCTAGTATCAAAGTCAGAAGATTCAATTATTTCTGGTTTACTAATTGGTTTGGATCTTCATATTTACACTGGAATTAATACCCCCCCCCCAGTTAATTTTTAAGTGAGCAGCCAACATTGCCCTGCTACGTTTATAGACGCAAAAAAATAAGTTTAGTTGTATGATTGGCATGTTACAAGTAATAACAATTATAAACAGATACGTTTATTATGTTTTAGCTGATCTGGAAATTCTGGAGAAAAAAGAGGTTCCTACTACAAAAACTGGAAAAGTAAGGAGTATTTTTACAAAAATAACTTATTATCTTTAATTACTTGAATTTAAAGAGTGACTAACTATTAATTTGGTTTTTAAAGACTTTATTTGACATAAAAAGTATTACAATTCATTAAATACAAGAACAATCTGTTACATAAACGTTAATTTAATAATAATTTATAATTTATTATAATAATTTATTTAATAATAATAATAATAATAATTTAAGTAAAGAATCTGTCGTCATTGTAATAAATATTTTTTTTTAAACTGAATAATATCTTTGTGATATACAGTATATGAAATTATCTCTCACAGCGTTTTCATGAGCTGGTGTATGAAGATCTCTTAATATAATAACTGATATTTTATATTGAATTTTTGTTTTATTATTATTTTATTTATTATAATTGTTATATTATTTTATTTTAATTTTTTAAAGTGGTTTTTGTTAATTATATTGGTTGTGTTTCTAATTATGTAAATTTATATGTGTTATTTGAAATATAACAAATAATTGGAAAGAAGATTTTTTTTTTTTATTAATCACTTATCTACGTCATCTTTAACAGTTTGTATTTGTTAATTCTTTTCACTCCAGAATCTTTCAGAACCAATTATTTAAATTCATTCTCTTCACATGTTTAACCCAAGTTCGCTATCGCTCTGCTAACTCTTCACCGAAATATCTTGCCCTATTCAGGTCTCATCAGTTAATTTCTAATTCTTCTAATTTAAGATCTATTTCAGCACACCTTTGATAAATGAAATTTTCTATAGCTATGAACCGACGTCGATAGGCTTTGTTTAATGTCAAAACTCAAGCCGTATAAGATGACAAGTCAATACAACTGGCCTATATATATATATATATATATATATATATATATATATATATATATATATATATATATATATATATATATATAAAGAACCAAGTCAAAATACAAATACAAGAATTATAATTGAATTTACAATTATAATTCTTGTATTTGTATTTTGACTTAGTTCTTTATTAATACACAAGAATACATATTGCGATATTTATATATATATATATATATATATATATATATATATATATATATATATATATATATATATATAGTTGGCGTATAAGTTTAGGCTATAAATATGTGTTTTAGTGTCTTTTCTTAAGTTTCTGTCCCAAGTTATACATTGGTTTAAATACCGTGGTACCATTATTGGTTCTATCTTGAATTATCTTTTCGTTCATTCTTATTGATACAATCAACCCCTAATAAATCTGCAAGTTTCTACTGTTATTGTTGTGTCTATGCCTAGTATTCCAGTACTTTAATTCTTTATTTACAACTGTCGAACATTTACATTTAATATATTTATAAATTTAGACAGATTACATAATTAAATATACAGCTTTCATAAATTCAACAAGTAAAGATATACTTATAGAACAAATAAACAAAGAATAATTAATTAGTTAAAATTGGAATAAAATAAAACAAATCATAGAATAACAATAATATTATTACGTGAAAGTTGTACTTTGATTTGCTCTATACAATACTGAGTTAATGAACTTGAAAATAAAAGAAATACAAATATTAATGTTTTAGAAGTGAGCAAAGCTTATACAAAAAAGAATATGTAAAGGTAGTTATTAAAACATCATGAACAATAATTATTTTACAAACAAATGACTATTACTATTTTCGGTAAACTAATGCTTTTTTTGTTTCAGTGTTTCATTGCTTGTATGATGGAGAAGGGTGGAATCGTAAGTTATTTTTCAATTTATTTTCATAAGTATACTTTTTGTTAATATTTTTTTAAAAAATCATAGTGCTCGTGAAAAATTTTATAATTAAATATAATGTTCCTTTGTAATATATATTAATCAATTCATAGAACACCACTGCTGCTACTACTGCTAATACTCTGAACAATGAGATATTTTCACTTAGGCTTAAACTTTAGTGAATATCAAAATAATTACAAAATGTATTTAAACGTTTTAAAATTTTGTTTTTTAATTCCATAAATTTTTATGTAATTTTAATCAAAACTTACGTCATTCCATGTTTAAAAACTATTCATGGAAAGGTTATAAAATAATATTAGTTGCTGAATTATTTTATAAATCACGGATAATTGACAAATCTATTACAATTATTATAAATATCTTCAACAATTATGAAAAATATTTAACCTGTCTTAGATTATATTTAAATATACCAGCTGGTGCGTTGCCAAGAATCTTTTTTGTCGAAAGCATTACTATTAAATTAAATTCTTAAACCTAAAATCTAAGCTTTCTTAATATTGAAAAGCTTTAGTTGATACCTTAAAAATATGCTAAGGGAGAGCATATATTAGTATCAATTTAATATTATTATTATTATTACAGTTCCAATTCCTATTATAATCACAATGTTAATACCACAATTTAGTCTTATAAATAAAACTAACAAAAAGACTTTAACATAATTTATGTTTTACAAAACAGGATCTGAGCTAGGTTGTGAGTATAGATTAAATTATTTATCTATTGTACTTAAAAATACAACGCTCGTTGATTGTAAGTGTAATTATTATATTAAATACGTTTTCATGACCAAGTCATCAACCTTGATGATTTGAACGCTTTTCAACGAGTTTTTAAAGCTTATATTTCAGTTTTATATTCACAGAATATATTTTTCTTGTGGAGTTCATTTCTCTGAAGGTGATTTACGAATTTATTGTGAATTTATATTTTTGTTTTATTGCTTAGTTTTATTGTTTAAATTGTAACTCAAATTTTCTGGTTATCAATTAAATAAAACTATTTTCTCACAGATGAAAAATGGTAAGTACGACAAGACGAGAGCGACAAGAATTGCCAGGAAAGTGTTCAGCGGCAACCAGTCGAGCCTACAAGAGGCGATGACTGTCATTGACACATGTGACAAACAAGGTAAAGAATTTATTTTTATGCAATTTATTGATTAGAGAAAGATGTAGTTTAATGAAATAGAACAATTTTAGTTGTAGACAGATGTTTTGTAGACTATTACCTCGTGATAAAACTCGTTGAATCTGATAAATGAGTAATCGGAAATAGTGTAAAGATACAATATAAAAAAAAACAACATGGCGGTAAACTCCAGGATCTGTGCGCTTATGCAGAGCTGATAGGAGTGTTGTTTTTGCTTTTGATAGTGTAAGAAGCTATTTATAATATCAATATGTTAAACTGTAAAATCTTCGAGCAAATAATTTTATAAATATTCTTGTATTTGAAATGCAAGTGTATTGATACACCAATACCAGTATTTTTTAGTAGTTACCCTGGCACAGGTGTCGTAAGATAAACCGATCTCTCCACAGAGATGTACGACGGTCGATGCATCTTGAGTAATATTTCCATTATATTCTTACACCTTTACCTGAGTTTCAAGCCTCTTCGATATAGATTATTAATTCTATTTCGATATATTCAGTTATTTTTTCTACAAGCAGTTGTAGTACTAACACATTTAATCTGTGAGCTATCCAAAGAGTCTATATCCTACAAAACAATTTTAAAAACGCTTCAATTTTATCATCCTTTTGTTTATATTAGTTTCCTTAAGAACCAAAAATTTAGATGCAAGGAGGAAAACATGAAAGACGAAGAATCTGACCAGGTTAGTTGTCCTAAATCCTTTAATAGATGGTTTTATGTTTTTTACAGTAGTCCTACCCAAGTACAAAATCCTAACATTCTTGGCTGATAGTAAGCATACGGCTAATCGTAACCTTATCGAATTTCATGAAATATTGATACATTCTTATGGGGATTCAATAAGTTATAAGATAATTAAAGGCTAAATAATTATTATTCACACACTTTAAAAGCTACTGTTATTTTCCCATTTAACATTCATACGAGTAGAAATATCCAAACACTGTTTTAATTAGGTCTAATAACAACTACTAGACCCTTCTAATAGGCTATTTACACTTAACACGTAACTGTCGTTCTTACATTAAAGCTTTTACTCTCTTCCCTAGATTGCAAAACACTCCATTTTCACATATAACAAAACGTTTGTACATCGACTTACCGATTCTAGCCATTTCTATTCGCTTTATTTCAAGACGATTCCAGGGTTTACCAAACGGAGTGCTAAAAGTGCTCAAGACTTTTCCTATTACAATATGAAGTTATGACTTTTCTATCGTCATGTAACCAGCTATATTTGAGAAAATAATTATTTCAGTGTTATTCGATGTCCCTCGTTAAATAACGCTCGAACTATTCAATTATGTTTACTAATAAAAGTGTAAATATTCGAATGTTACAGCTAACAGTCTGTCAGACAAGTGTGAGGTTGCCGCAAAGTTGGCGCAGTGCATGAACGAGCATAACCTGGCCGATGTAAGTGCTCTGTTAAGGGTATTACAGAATTATTATTACTTTACTAAATAGAATAGATTCATTAAGTTCAGGGGTGAAAATTATAACTGTTAATTTTTTAAATAGATTGTGCCGATGTTGATCGCTTTGGAACTTTTCATACTGCCCCAGGAAGAGGTTTGTCTGCTAATTCAAGCAGTCTATTATCTTAGTATTTACTGTAAAATAGTATAAATATCTTCAATTAGATGAATCGTTATTTCAGGTGTGTGTGTGTGTGTGTGTGTGTGTGTGTGTGTGTGTGTGTGTGTGTGTGTGTGTGTGTGTGTGTGTGTGTGTGTGTGTGTGTGTGTGTGTGTGTGTGTGTGTGTGTGTGTGTGTGTGTGTGTGTGTGTGTGTGTGTGTGTGTGTGTGTGTGTGTGTGTGTGTGTGTGTGTGTGTGTGTGTGTGTGTGTGTGTGTGTGTGTGTGTGTGTGTGTGTGTGTGTGTGTGTGTGTGGTCACGGTTCACCCACTGATCTCTATCCATTTTACTTGTTTTCTTCCTACTTATCCGATGTTAATGCATAGATCTGTTAACAGTTACGAATTAGGGGTTTATATGTAATCAGGGTAAAAAAACTACGTCTTTCATCGCAAGAAAACACATGAAAATAACCAGCCAGAAATAAATGGCTTACATCGATTTACCTTACATCCTGACGATGGCCAGCTTAACGACGAAAAAGCCAGGTAGACTGATTCAAAATATGACCCTATCCTACATTACCTGTTTAGCTACAGGCACCTGTCAACTGTCGAACAGGGTCTGCTGGTGGGATAAATATTAAGACTTATTTTTAAAAAATCTTCCCATTTAATATGCTATCTCAAATTTTTAATGAATTCCCAATGGTGAATTTAATAACAGTATATCTATATACTAATATTGTATTACAATTATATTATGTTTCAAGTTGGTAAAACTACAAGTTTTATAATTTGGTTCCACAGGAATTTGTACTACTGAATTAACTGAAACTTTTACCTAATTTAAATTATATTTTATTGCTTTAAAATTGAAATATTTTATTTTTCTTGATTGTGCATTATTTGACTTTAATGTTCATTTGACTTCTGAAATTGTTTGTTAAATAGTTTCAAATTCCAGTAGGCTTAATATTCATTTATTTATATCATTTGTTATTTCATTAATATCGAATTTAAATGAATTCCTTCTTGTACATATTCAAACCTGAAAAATGAAAAGTGAAATCATCGTTTCAGTCAAGTTTAAATAACATATCTTTTTTATATATTTTTTATTTTAATTTACTGACAAGAGTTTATATTTAATTAATGTGATTGTACTTTTAAACTGTGAACTACTTTAATGTGAACTACTTTAAATCTGAACGTCCGTCCTCCTCCATTCATTCGTTCTCTCATTGATGACAATCGGCAGATCCTCTTGGCGACATATTTGCACTTTTCAAAAGTAACCTAAATTTAGGACTGTTTATGATAACCAATTTACACTTATTCGCCCGTAAAACTGCTACATTATCGAGGGATATATTACAGAAATTGAAATCTGTCGTAGTTTCAACTTAAAATCTAAAAACCGAATATCTCCTTTTGTACGATTTTTTTTACCGACCCTTTCTCCTCTCCAATATTATTTATTTATATAATTTATTTTTCCATCTAGCCTGTAAGTATAGCTTATCTCTGACCACTGCTCAGGCCGATTATACCCGAGCTCTACATAATTAAACGTCTCACAATTTTAGCACATTTTATTTAAAATTATAATATAAACAAAATTTCAATTTGTGTGTATGTGTGTGTGTGTGTTTGTGTGCGTGCGCGCGCACCTATTCTTGTATCAAACAAAAACTGGAACATGCCTACTTTTCCTACTGCAATTTTAATTTTAAAAAATAATTCGGTTTTGCTTTTTAGTTCACTACTACATATTTATCTAGAATTCGCCAAAATGTTTTCACAAAAATTAATTATGGTCGTTTTTCCTCGTTTATTATTTTATTTTTGGATGAAAACCATGTGTGTCTTGCTTCTCCATTTATTTTATCTCATAGATTTGTTTTCGAATTCCTTTTTTTTATCTCTCCTAAATATTGTCTCTTGACTTTTTTTAACTAGATTATTGACTACTAAAATTTTCTTAACTCCAGTTTCTTACTTTTAGAAAAGTATTTAATTATGTTTCTTTAGTGTTATTCTTCTGTTTTAAATATATGGATTTTGTGCTTTCATTTCTATATATCACTAGATATATTTGTAAATCCTTTTTTGACCTCTTCTAATATTGCCTCTTCAATATTATATTTGACTAAATGTTTAATCACTTTGATGGCTATTTGAGTATCTGGAGGCTCAAAGTTTATATTTCACTTTAACATTCACACTTTGAAACATGAATCGTATTGTTAACGTAATTGCAAAAGAACGGCATTTTAAATAGAGTATTTGAAACAATTAAATTATTACGTTGTCAATTTTACTTTCATATTTAGCAGAGAAATGTCAGTATTCTCTTTGCGTGTGAAATTAACATGTTATATGAGAAATATACTTCCATTTTATCGGTCTGTTGCTGTAGACTTAGGTGGGATAGTGTCAAGGCTCTGAACTGATTAAGTGAGCTAAAGAGTGCTAGTTGAATCAACCTACGTAGTATCTGTAATATGTTGTGTTAAAGATTCATTTCCAAATATAATGCTCTAATTCGACTCATGTCCTACAAATACATTTGTGATTACTAAAAATATGACAAAAACTTAATTTCACTCAGTGAAACTGTTTATTGGACCATTATACACATTTTGGATCTGTTCTAAAGTACATTTACAGTATTGTGAAAATAGATCAATTTTACTCACAGATGCTTAGATCACTCTCTAGTAAAAGTTCATTCATACAGTACAAATGGCTGATATTGATTACCATAATACATAAAGCTTAACTTCACTACCAAGAGACTTTCGTAATAATAAATTTGTAGCATTTACAGGACTAATTACTGAAAATCTTTACAGAGATGTTTAAAAATTTCCTTTAAAAATTTTGGAATAACGAATTCAATGATAATTGGTTCTTAAAAAGGGGGTTCCTTTCAGATATTTGTATAAATATATATAATTCATTATTATTACATTGAATTCATGAAATTAATATTTATTGAAATATAAATTTATATATTTTTTATTTATTTTAATAATATCGAGCAATAATATCTTTCTTAATAATATACAATAAATATAGTAAACAATCTATACTTTAAAACAGCCGTTCTACAAGACAACCTGCAGCATAGAAACAGCTGTTGTATGCAATCACGTTATCACTAAATTTAAGACAAATCTGATGTGGTCAAATCTCAGATGAAAAGAACTTAAGCATTTTACTCAAATCCCAAAAACGTTTTCACTTTAAAAAAAATAATTTTTAACAAATCACTAATACTAAACCACCATAAATGAAATTAAAACATTTTTTTTAAAAGACACTACAATAAAGTTTAGTCATCCAATGAGCTAATGGTAAATAAACTCAATAACCTAAATTTACGTTAATATAAAGAGCCAAATTTGAAAAAAATATGTTTTCTTTTATATTTCAGAAACGAAGAGAAATGGAGGTATCAGATGATGATGATCATTCTTCATAAAAACCAGATTCTTTAACTTTACTTTATAAACATAAGAATTATAAAATTTCTTTGAAAGAAATTTTCGTGTGACTATAGTAAACGATTTTAATATTATTTTCATTTTATTTGATAACTACTATATCCTATGTTTTATACTAATTGAAATTTATTTGACTATTGTAACTATTGTTTACTGTAGTAATTTGTAATAAAATATTAGGTCTATTAATTAGTTATTAGTGTAATTATTTAATTATTTATTGTTACAATAATTCTAATAATAAATCAGTATTATATTTGTCAGAGAAAAACTTGACTTAGTTGCGATAACGTTGTTGCTCTAAAATTACCAAATGTTCAGAAAAATAAATATTATTGTTTTAATTGAATTTTTATTACATTCCTCACAACAAAATTTTTGTCATAAACCAAACTATACATTTGTCATTGTAAGTTAAATATATATACTGTACTGTATATAGCCTAGAGTAGGTTATATACTGAGAGAGACACAGAGAAAGACAAGGGGCATTTTTATGTTCTTAATTATACTAAAACAATATTCAATTTTAAATTCAATTTTTTTCAATTTATTTTAATCTTCAATTTTTAACAATTAAAATTGAATTGAGAAACTGCTCTTAGCGTTTTGCCGAAAAACAGTATCAGCATTTTCAAGTGCTTGTAATCCTATACACCATACATTATGAAGGACATAATACAAAAAATTGGATTTGTTGCGCGGATTTGTCTGAACTGAAATCTTTTATACATAGGTTTTTAAGTATTTTATACTTCACAAGAATGTTTCAAAATATTAGAAATGGTACCTCTCCCTCTCTCTCCCTCTCTCTCTCTCCCTCTCTCCCTCTCTCTCTCTCCCTTTATGTCAATTTAAAACAAACCTATGACTCAGTACCACAGGAAAAACTGTAGGACGCATTAGGGAAGACAAAAATTGACGGAAATAACATGAGGGCGGTTTAAAATATGCACACAAAATAAGAGGCAAAAATAAAAGTAAGAAGGAATTTGACTAGAGCCTTGAAGGTCACTAAAGCATTCAAACAAGAATGCTGCGTAACATTAACACTGTATAAGATATACATGGAGCAAG